>CM053033.1:2335192-2356580 GCA_028564925.1 Lithobates sylvaticus | reverse complement strand
TTACAATTGACCAAAAAAGTGTTTAGTAGGGTTGAGGTCAGGGCATTGTGCAGAGTTCCCCCACACCAAACTGGTCACACTATGTTTATGGAGATGGAGTCAGTTCTTCTCAACCAAAGCCCTACTTTTTGGAAGGCCTTTGGTACAAGGTCTTCGTATCTAACATCAGTACCTGCCCTTATTCCATTTCATCCCAAAGGCCTTCCTAAAGCAGGGAGGAGGCTCTGGTGTGGAGGAACAAGTGTCCTGCTCAAACTGGTCACACCATGTCTTTATGGAGCTGTCTTTGTACACGGGGGGCCCACAGTCATGCTGGAACAGAAAAGGGTCTTCACCAAACTGTTACCACCAAGACTGGAAGAGCACAATTGTCTACAATGTCTTTGTAAAGGGGGGGAAAGAAAAGGGTCTTCACCAAACTGTTACCACAAGACTGGAAGAGCAGATTTGATGGTCAGGTGTCCACAAACATTCAGGCGTACAGTGAACCTCTATGGCTTCACTGCATATCTTTGTTGGTTGCAATAAACGCCGTTCTTGGAAAAGCAATATGAAAAATTCACAGGATGAGCTCCCTGACCTGCCTGACACCTAGTCTTATGTAATGCAATGGAACTGCGGCACAAATGAGGGTCGATGGTGTTTTATACAAGTGTCTCGTTACACTTGAGCCCCCCTACACTTTGTATAAACGTATTTTTTGTGGCCTATATATTATTCTTCACTTAAAAGATATGGTATAGGAAGAACGTTTTTTGTATTTCAACTGCTCAATAAACAATCGTTCAGCAGCGTTGCAGCCGCTGGATAGTGCAACATCAGGACCAACTGGTCTTCAGAACACTGGTAGGACAGTCCTAGGCACACGTGCTGAGTAGTCCCTGATAATGCGAGGGTGATAATTCCACGGTGTGCGGTGACCAAGAACAAGAACCAGCTGATTCTTCATGTCCACTACGGCAACCCCAAGGTCGGTATTCTTCCATCTTTCCACAATATTAGATGGGGAAAAGTAGGATGACGTCTGTTCAATCCAATGGGATAGTAACACTGTATGGACCTTTTTATAAAAAAAAAAGTTTCACCACTCTCCATGGGAGTTTATGAGCCAGGGGCTTCACCCAATCGGATCGCCCCAAAAAATGTCGTATGTCTGCTCATGTTGATGGAGATGTCGGCATGAACCATCTTTACTGCGATCTTCTGTTTGGCTTTTAAAAGGCAAACTCCGGCCGTGTAGCAAGTATTGAAGTTGGTTTTCCCCGGCTCTATACTCCGCGTGCACTGCAGGAACGGCTTCTCGTCCACCACCACCTCGTAACTGGCAAAATCTGGAAAGGTGATGTAGTAAACCTGGAAGAGGAAACACAATCCATCAGATCAAAGGACCTTCTCGAACTCTTACAGCACCGCTCCCAAACGCTTCTCCAAACCATCTCCGGTGACCCCCACCAACTCCCGGGTGCCGGCATCTAAACCGCCCATCCTAGCATGCTGAGCAAAAATAACTCAAGGACTCCTGAACAGCTCAGGTAATGGAAAGCAGCCTCAGCCTAGGCTCCTCCCAGACCATGCCCTACCGACGTGTTTCGTCCCACAAAAAGGGCTTAGTTCTATGACTAAGCCCTGTGGGTGGAGCTAAATGCATCAGTAGGGCATTGTCTGGGGAGGAGCCACAAAAAGAGCTTAGTTCTATGACTAAGCCCTGTGGGTGGAGCTAAATGAGCCAACCAGGCTTTTTAGAAGCGCGGCACCTTTGAATTATATTTTGCCCAGATCAACTGTCTTGTCTAGTTTTTTTTTTTTTATGAAAGAATTGATTCTAAAGTGTAGGAATGGTGCAGATATTTTAAGTAATGACTTATCTGCTGTATGCTTACCGCCATTTGGCGGTTTGTATGGAGCCTATCTGTGGCTGGGAGCCCAAGAGTTTGCAGCAGCCATGGCCAGGAAGCCTGTACAAGTCAATGGCGGCCGGTAGAAGCCATGGCTGCTGTGAGCATCAGGGATGTACAATTCCTATCGCCCGACGCCCGGAACATGCAGTTCCAGCGCCAGGCAAGAAGTTGCTCTCTTGTAAAAGCAATCTGAGCAGCTAACTAGCTGCTTGATCACTTTTACAAGAAGCAGGATGGGACGATCCCCCCCCCACTGCCGCCTTCCACAAGCTGTCCTGTCCCACTGGGAAACCCAATCGACCAGCCGATGCTTCTGATTAGGGCTGAAACAACTAATCGATTAATCGACAACTAATCGATTATGAAATTAATCGATTACTATTTTCATAATCGATTAATCGGCCAGTAATATAATGGGGTTAAAAAAAAAAATGAGCCCTTTATAGTACAAAAAGAGCAAATAATCGCTATTGTAAATATTACTTTCACAGTTCTACAGTAAAAAAAATTAAACCCTTAGGCTGCTTTCACACTGGGGCGGTGACGGTAAAGCAGCGCTATATTTAGCGCTGCTTTACCATCGTTTTACCCGCGGTATGCGGCCGCTAGCGGGTGGTTTTAACCCCCGCTAGCGGCCGCAAAAGGGTTAAAAACCTCCGCAAAGCGCCGCTGCAGCGGCGGTTTGCGGGCGGTGTCCCCGCGGTTTCCCATTGATTTCAATGGGAAGTAGCGGTATAGGAGCGGTAAATACACAGCTCCTATACCGCTCCAAAGATGCTGCTAGCAGGACTTTTGTTGCGGTCCTGCTAGCGCACCGCTCCAGTGTGAAAGCCCGCCGGCTTTCACATGGGAGTGAATGGGGCCGTTTTTTTCAGGCGGGGTACAGGCGCTATTTTTATCGCTGTACCGCCTGAAAACCGCCCAGTGTGAAAGCAGCCTTACAGTAGCGATTATCTGCTTTTTTTGTACTATAAAGGGCACATTTTAGTTTTTTTTTTTAACCCCCATTATGTTACTAAATATATTAGACCTGGTTCACATCTATGTGTTTTTTGGTGCTTTTTGCAAAAACGCACTACATTTCATTTACATGGTTTCCTATGGGTCAGGGACTTTTTTTTTTTAAACGCAAAACAGTGTTTTTTTTGGTTCAATATACTTCAAAGGAGAAGCTGCAGAAAAGCATGTTATACGTTTTTGCAGCAATTTGTGTTTTTTAATCTGCCCAACAACAAACTGGCAAAAACAGTACATCTCTTCTACTAGTATATACACTATATCTCCTCTAATAGTGTATACAGTATATCTGTCTGTTATTCTCAGAGTGGATTTGATATTTTGCTCCCTATTTTATATTTACCACTGCATAGAGATATTTAAGAATAAATTGCCTTTTTTTTAAGCTTTACATATTAACTAAATTATATACCGTATTTATCGGCGTATAACACGCACTTTTCCCCCCTTAAAATCGGGGGAAAGTCGTGGGTGCGTGTTATACGCCGATACCCCCCAAAAAAATGACAAGAATTGGTTGCAGGGCCGAAAAATAGCGACCGCGGCCGAAAAAGACCGAGCCGACTGTTCAGCTCCGCTCGTAGTCCCGCCTCCCTGCGCTCGCTCCCGAAACAGCAGGGAGACGGGACTCCGAGCGGAGCCGAACAGTCGGCTTGGTCTTTTTCGGCCGCGCTTCGGCCTTTTTCGGCCGCGGTTCGGTCTGTCTCAGCGGCGGGAAATTTAAACGTCGGCAAGGCTGCAAATTACGCTGGCAAACTGCAAATGACACTGGGCAAGGCTGCAAATGACGCTGGGCAAGGCTGCAAATGACGCTGGGCAAGGCTGCAAATGACGTGGGCAAGGCTGCAAATGACGCTGGGCAAGGCTGCAAATGACGCTGGGCAAGGCTGAAATGACGCTGGGCAAGGCTGCAAATGACGCTGGGCAAGGCTGCAAATGACGTGGGCAAGGCTGCAAATGACGCTGGGCAAGGCTGCAAATGTCGCTGGGCAAGGCTGCAAATGACGCTGGGCAAGGCTGCAAATGACGCTGGGCAAGGCTGCAAATGACGCTGGGCAAGGCTGCAAATGACGCTGGGCAAGGCTGCAAATGACGCTGGGCAAGGCTGCAAATGACGCTGGGCAAGGCTGCAAATGACGCTGGGCAAGGCTGCAAATGACGCTGGGCAAGGCTGCAAATTGACGCTGGGCAAGGCTGCAAATGACGCTGGGCAAGGCTGCAAATGACGCTTAAATGTAAGTTTTTTTTTTCCCCTAAACTTCTCTCCTAAACTTTTTTTCCTTAAAATTCCCTCCTAAAAAAGTATGGTATACCGTATTTATCGGAGTATAACACGCACCGTGTTATACTCCGATAAATACGGTATACCATACTTTTTTTTTGTAATGTTATTAACCAATTAATCGAAACAATAATCGGCCAACTAATCGATTATGAAAATAATCGTTAGTTGCAGCCCTACTTCTGATCATAGTGGTGGACAAAAACTGGAACCACTCTGTCTACCTCTATGATATTGGAAACAGGAAGCCATGAGCATAATTACTTCCCCCGGCGGCATTTTTAAAAAATGGAAAGCATTTGAAATCACCGATCTCTGAGTTTTAAAAGCTTTTAAGTTCAGAGGAGGGATTTGTGGTCTTCTAGTTCCCTCAATAATGAGGACCTATCACTGCCTATGGCGGTCACAAGGGATAATTACATTCCTTATGACGGCAATAAAAGGTTAAGAAAAAAGGTTAAAGCGACAGTGTAAAAATAAAAAGATAAATTAAGAAAGGAATCTCCTTTTTCTTGTTAAAAAAAAAAAAAAAAAAAAATCTTTTTTTTTAAAGCACTTGCGTGCAAAGGCGAACGCATGCATCGGTCCAGCATGCACGCAAACAGCGATGTGAGGTATCACTGCGAACATCAGACCATGGGCAGTAATTCCAGCACTGGTCCTCCTCTGTACATCTAAGGTGGTGCCCTGTAAAGTTTTTTTTTTTTTTTTAAAGCGTCGCCTATGGATAGTAAATTGTATGTTTGTTGCATGGGGCGTGTGCGCAATTTTAAAGCGCAACATGTTGGGTATCTATTTTCTCAGCGTAACGTCATCTTTTATATTTTACCATAGAAAGAAAAATGGATTATAGTATTTGTTTTTTCCAAAAAACAATAGAATTTGCAAAACCGCTGCGAAAATACCATGTGACATAAAAAAAATTACAACACCCATCAATTTATTCTCTCTCTCTCTCTATAATATATATATTACTATATATAATATATATAATAATAAATATATATATATATATATATATATATATATATATATAATATAATATAATAATATAAATATATATATATATATATATATATATTATATATATATATATATATATATATATATATATATTTATATATTTATATATATAATATAATATATATATATTTATATATATATATATATTTATTATATAATATAATATAATATATATATATATATATATATATATATATATATATATATATAAATAATTTAAAAAAATAAACATTAAAGGTTTAAGTCGCCATAAAAGCCCCTTTCGTTTTTAAAAGCCCCAGACATTCCTAAAATTCCTACCTAATAAAAAACATAAATCCTTCACATCTTCCATCCTGGGAATTTTTTTTATTTTATTTAGTAGATTGGGACCCGGATTAAGTCCCTTGGACAAGTAGTATTTTTTTTTTTAAACATTTCCACACCCTGAGCGTGTATCTGATAGAAGGGGGCGGGGTGAAGGGACAGCGTTGTTTTTTGGAAATAAAAGTCTAGTTTTAAGGTTTTTCTAAACAAACTTTTCTTGGAAGATATTTTTATTCATAGAAAATGGCATCAAATGGTAAAATATGCAACATTGTACACAAATATACTTATTTATTTACCATAAATTACTTTTTATTTAGCTTATTTTTTATTTTTTTTCACATTTCATATTATATTTTCAGAAATAGTTGCAAAGTATCTATAAAAGAGCCAATTAACACGGACCTTGCATAGAAATGGAAGAATTTTTTATTTTTTTTTGCCAGCCCCCCCACCAATTCCAATGGCTTTAAAATGCAATTTGTAAAACTGTTCAACCCCCCAAAAAACACTTTTTGTCTCGGACTTCTGAGCGGTGCAGCGGAAGTCACCCGGGAAGCTTGAAATCAGTGTTTTGCTAGAATGCCTTCTTGGTGGGATTTTGAGCTTCTGGCTGTGCCCAGGAGGCACGGTGGCCACACCTTTACCCCCGGAAAGCGCCAGAGGGGGCGGGGCCAACACATTTTTTTTTTCTGGACGAACGATTTTACAATTGCTTTTCTAAAGACATTTGTTATGAAGGGCTGGCAAAAAAAATACAAAAAAAAATGGACTTTCCATTTGCAATGGAAGGTCCCCTTAAAGTCATCTTTTTTTCCTGTTCAATTTCATACACTATATGGTCCAAAATGTTGTGGCCACCCGACCATCTCCCCTGTATGAACTTGTTGGACATCCCATTCCAAAACCATCCGTATAAAACCAAAACACAGCCGTGTAATCGCAAATGGAAATCAACGTACTATACGTTAGACAATTTAGACCACTGGTCTCCAACTGTGGCCAGCAGGCCAGGTGGGACCCTTCGTTTTCCTATATCTCGCCCTTGGGGCACCATGCCACCCACTGGCACCAATGATGGGACATTATTCCTCCCACTGCCACCAATGATGGGACACTATTCCTCCCACTGCCACCAATGATGGGACACTATTCCTCCCACTGCCACCAATGATGGGGCACTATTCCTCCCACTGACACCAATGATGGGACACTATTCCCCCACTGACACCAATGATGGGACACTATTCCTCCACTGACACCAATGATGGGGCACTATTCCTCCCACTGACACCAATGATGGGGCACTATTCCTCCCACTGACACCAATGATGGGACACTATTCATCCTACTGACACCAATGATGGGACACTATTCCTCCCACTGACACCAATGATGGGACACTATTCCTCCCACTGACACCAATGATGGGGACACTATTCCTCCACTGACACCAATGATGGGGACACTATTCCTCCCACTGACACCAATGATGGGGACACTATTCCTCCCACTGACACCAATGATGGGGCACTATTCCTCCCACTGACACCAATGATGGGGACACTATTCCTCCCACTGACACCAATGATGGGGACACTATTCCTCCCACTGACACCAATGATGGGACACTATTCCTCCCACTGACACCAATGATGGGACACTATTCCTCCTACTGACACCAATGATGGGGGCACTATTCCTCCACTGACACCAATGATGGGACACTATTCCTCCCACTGACACCAATGATGGAGCACTATTCCTTCCACTGACACCAATGATGGGACACTATTCCTCCCATGACACCAATGATGGGACACTATTCCTCCCACTGACACCAATGATGGGACACTATTCCTCCCACTGACACCAATGATGGGACACTATTCCTCCCATGACACCAATGATGGGGACACTATTCCTCCCACTGACACCAATGATGGGACACTATTCCTCCCACTGACACCAATGATGGGACACTATTCCTCCCACTGACACCAATGATGGGACACTATTCCTCCCACTGACACCAATGATGGGACACTATTCCTCCCACTGATACAATGATGGGACACTATTCCTCCCACTGATACCAATGATGGGGCACTATTCCTCCCACTGACACCAATGATGGGGCACTATTCCTCCCACTGCCACCAATGATGGGACACTATTCCTCCCACTGATACCAATGATGGGTCACTATTCCTCCCACTGACACCAATGATGGGACACTATTCCTCCCACTGATACCATGATGGGACACTATTCCTCCCACTGACACCAATGATGGGACACTATTCCTCCCACTGACACCAATGATGGGACACTATTTCTCCCACTGACACTAATGATGGGACACTATTCCTCCCACTGCCACCAATGATGGAGCACTATTCCTCCCACTGATACCAATGATGGGGCACTATTCCTCCCACTGACACCAATGATGGGACACTATTCCTCCCACTGACACCAATGATGGAGCACTATTCCTCCCACTGACATTTTCTAATCCCACTGGCCACAGTCTGGCCCAGCAATACTAGTTTGGGGAAGACTTTTTTTTTTCTATTCCAGCATGACTGTGCCCCTGTATACAAAGCAAACTCCATAAAGGCACGGTGTGGAGAAACCCCCCGACCTCAACCCTACTTTTGGAAAACCTTTATAAACATCAGTACCTTCCCTTACAGAACACCTTTGTGATCAAGTCTTCTCATCCCAAAGGTGTTCAGTAGGTTTGAGGTCATGGAAGAACTCCAGTGTCCTGTACAGAACCCTGACCACAACCCGGTTTTGGAAGACCTTTGGTATAAGGTCTTCTCATCAAGCATCAGTATCTACCCTCAACCCTACTGAACCCTTTTGGGATTAGATCTTCGCATCCCAAGGGTGTTCAGTAGATTTGAGATCATAGAGGAGATTCAAGTGCCATGCACAGAGCCCTGACCTCAACCCTACTGAACCCTTTTGGGATTAGATCTTCGCATCCCAAGGGTGTTCAGTAGATTTGAGATCATAGAGGAAATTCAAGTGCCCTCCACAGAGCCCTGACCTCAACCCTACTGAACCCTTTTGGGATTAGATCTTCTCACCCCAAGGGTGTTCAGTAGGTTTGAGATCATAGAGGAGATTCAAGTGCCCTCCACAGAGCCCTGACCTCAACCCTACTGAACCCTTTTGGGATTAGATCTTCTCATTTCAAGGGTGTTCAGTGGGTTTGAGATCATAGAGGAGATTCAAGTGCCCTCCACAGAGCCCTGACCTCAACCCTACTGAACCCTTTTGGGATTAGATCTTCTCATTCCAAGGGTGTTCAGTAGATTTGAGATCATAGAGGAGATTCAAGTGCCATGCACAGAGCCCTGACCTCAACCCTACTGAACCCTTTTGGGATTAGATCTTCGCATCCCAAGGGTGTTCAGTAGGTTTGAGATCATGGAGGAAATTTAAGTGCCCTCCACAGAGCCCCGACCTCAACCCTACTGAACCCTTTTGGGATTAGATCTTCTCATTTCAAGGGTGTTCAGTAGGTTTGAGATCATAGAGGAGATTCAAGTGCCCTCCACAGAGCCCTGACCTCAACCCTACTGAACCCTTTTGGGATTAGATCTTCTCATTTCAAGGGTGTTCAGTGGGTTTGAGATCATAGAGGAGATTCAAGTGCCTTCCACAGAGCCCTGACCTCAACCCTACTGAACCCTTTTGGGATTAGATCTTCTCATTTCAAGGGTGTTCAGTGGGTTTGAGATCATAGAGGAGATTCAAGTGCCCTCCACAGAGCCCTGACCTCAACCCTACCGAACACCTTTGAGAAGAATTTGAAGGCCAGTTGTAAACCAAGCCATTTTTTTTGAGTCAGGTCTTCTCATCCAACGTCAGTACTCGATCTCACGAATTCCCAGACACCCTCCAAAGTCTTGCGGAAAGTCTTCCCAGAGGAGTGATGGCTTTTACAGCTGCCAAGAGGGGCAGCGCCATATTATTGGCCATGGGTCTGGAATCAGACTGTCCAACAAAGCTCACATAGAGGCTGGTCACAGGTCCACCAACCTTTTTCCCATATATATCGTATAGTATATTGTAATTGCAAAACATTTTCCAGTACAACACGAAAGTAGGAGTTAGGCCCAAGACCGTACTCACTTCTACCTGACTATAGATGAGGTAGGTACCATCCACCAGCACCTCCAGTTCTCCGCTGCGAGTGTGCAGCTTGAACACCCTGTGATTGATGGCCGTCCACGACCAGTCATGTAGGATTCCACCTGCAAGATCTCAGTGTGAGAGAATGTAGTCACTCAGTATATGTTACTAATAACAGCAGATAATCAACAGACAGAACAAAATGTACAACTCGTATCACCCATACGGGAACTTCCACTGATAGGATCATGTGATCAAAAACATTTTAAAACTTAAACACCTAAGCGATACAAGTATAAATAAGAGTCGCTACTTTCTACACCGAGACGGCCAATGCGGTGATCTGTAGACAGACCTTCAGGTGAGCGCCAACCCAAGGCTAAGGGGAACTAGACTGCTGAGCACTCTCTAAGTGTTGGATATACAGTATATGTACATTTTACACGCACTGCCCCAATACCGACAAGTCCATGCCGGTTCTACAGGTAGCTGGGTAGTAGGTTCTGCCAAGCTTATTGGAGAACTTTCCCCCGTCCTATTGCAGACGTTGGCTCTTACTTGCTATTATTTGAGCCAACCTGGGAATATTTGCAGAATGATATTCTGATCAGTGCTCAGGCGATGATGGATTGTGACACCCCCCCCCCCCCCGCTGTGCTGATCATTCCGTCAGAGGTGGTCACCATTCCTCAGACCTCCAGATTAGAGCCGAGGGAAGTCCTAGGCCTCTACCGGGCTCTGATGTGTGATATGGAAGCCAGGGGAGATCTGGGAGGACTTCTCTCACTCTGCACATGAGGTCTGTGAATGAATTTGTGCTGTGGGTGATTGTAGCCGAGGGGGGGGGGTTAGATGGAAGGGGGGGGGGGGGAAGAATGTGTGTGTTACTATTCATCTCTGCGCTGATTTATACTACTGACCTCTACTTTACTGCAGGACCTATGAATGCTTCTTATTGGTGACCTCTGTGTCATTATCTGTTGACCTTTGCACCCTGCTTTGCATACTACTGCCCCCTGCATAACTTCCCCTGACCTCTACATTACATACTATGGACCCCTGCATTCTGTATACATTCCCCCTGACCTCTACATTACATACTACGGACCCCTGCATTCTGTACAACTTCCCCTGATCTCTACATTACATACTACGGACCCTGCATTCTGTACAACTTCCCCTGATCTCTACATTACATACTACTGACCCTGCATTCTGTACAACTTCCCCTGACCTCTACATTACATACTACGGACCCTGCATTCTGTACAACTTCCCCTGACCTCTACATTACATACTATGGACCCTGCATTCTGTACAACTTCCCCTGACCTCTACATTACATACTACGGACCCTGCATTCTGTACAACTTCCCCTGACCTCTACATTACATACTACTGACCCCTGTATTCTGTACAACTTCCCCTGACCTCTACATTACATACTACTGACCCCTGTATTCTGTACAACTTCCCCTGACCTCTACATTACATACTACTGACCCCTGCATTCTGTACAACTTCCCCTGACCTCTACATTACATACTATGGACCCTGCATTCTGTACAACTTCCCCTGACCTCTACATTACATACTACTGACCCCTGTATTCTGTACAACTTCCCCTGACCTCTACATTACATACTACTGACCCCTGCATTCTGTACAACTTCCCCTGACCTCTACATTACATACTACTGACCCTGCATTCTGTACAACTTCCCCTGACCTCTACATTACATACTACTGACCCCTGTATTCTGTACAACTTCCCCTGACCTCTACATTACATACTATGGACCCTGCATTCTGTACAACTTCCCCTGACCTCTACATTACATACTACGGACCCTGCATTCTGTACAACTTCCCCTGACCTCTACATTACATACTATGGACCCTGCATTCTGTACAACTTCCCCTGACCTCTACATTACATACTACGGACCCTGCATTCTGTACAACTTCCCCTGACCTCTACATTACATACTATGGACCCTGCATTCTGTATAACTTCCCCTGACCTCTACATTACATACTACGGACCCTGCATTCTGTATAACTTCCCCTGACCTCTACATTACATACTACGGACCCCTGCATTCTGTATAACTTCCCCTGATCTCTACTTTACATACTACGGACCCTGCATTCTGTATAACTTTCCCCTGACCTCTACATTACATACTGCTGCACCTATGAATGCTTCTTATTGGTGACCTCTGTGTCGTTTTCTGTTGACCTTAGCACTCTGCTTTGCATACTACTGCCCCCTGCATAACTTTCCCCTAACCTCTACATTCTGTATACCTTTCCTCTGACCTCTTCTTTACATACTACTGACCCCTGCATTCTGTATAACTTCCCCTGACCTCTACATTACATACTGCTAACCCCTGCATTACTTTAGGTGGAAATATAGGCTCCACAATGAAAATGGGTGGACAGGTAGGATTTGTAATGCAAAAGCTTTATGCTTTGTCTCTTCTGCATTAAGCTACTTACCTGCCTGTCTGCCCCTGTAGAGTAAGCTGGGCAAGCACAGCTCACTGTACAAATTAGGCAATGCCGGCGCGGGAGTGACGTCATCTCAGCCCGGCCAATGACAGCAGCCAGCGATCGAGACCCAGAAGGTGGCTGCCTGAAGATGACAGCAGCCAGAGAGGAGTTCTGGGGACGGCGCGTCACTGGATTCAAGGTGAGTATAGTAAGCGCTTTAATTCTGTACTGTGTATTATATACTACTGAGCTCTGCATTAGATATTCTGTGATACGCATGTACTGTGTGTTTATACACTCCTGACCCCTGCACTACTCATTACTTACTCCTACAATCCACGTTGTTAATGACCTATGCTTCACTTACTACTGACCTCCAGGTTGTATATTTCTGACCCCTACATTTTATTAGAGGGAATGGAGGGGAGGTACAGTGCATCCGAAAAGTATTCACAGCGCTTCACTTTTTCCACATTTTGTTATGTTACAGGCTTATTCCAAAATGCATTCAATTTGTTATTTTCCTTTAAAATTCTACAAACATCCCCCATAATGACAACATGAGAGAAGTTTGTCTGAACACTTTGGAAATGTATTAAAAATAAAAAAATAAGTATAAGTATCACAGGCTCCTCCCATGTACACAAGCATCACAGGCTCCTCCCATGTACACAAGCATCACAGGCTCCTCCCATGTACACAAGCATCACTGGCTCCTCCCATGTACACAAGCATCACAGGCTCCTCCCATGTACACAAGCATCACAGGCTCCTCCCATGTACACAAGCATCACAAGGCTCCTCCCATGACACTCAGAATTGATCTCAGGCTCCTCCTGTTTCCACTGACCATCCTTGAGATGTTTCTACAACTTGATTGGAGGCCACCTGTGGTAAATTCAGTGGATTGGACATGATTTGGAAAGGCACACCCCTGTCTATAGAATGTCCCACAGGTAACAGTGCATGTCGGAGCACAAACCAAGCCATGAAGTCCAAGGAATTGTCTGTAGACATCGGAGACAGGATTGTATGGAGGCACAGATCGGGGGAAGGGTACAGAAACATTTCTGCAGCATTGAAGGTCTCAATGAGCCCAGTGACCTCCATCATCTGTAATGGGAAGAAGTTTTGAACCCCCAGGACTCTTCCTAGAGCGGCCGCCCGGCCAAACTGAGTGATCGGGGGAGGGGGGCCTTAGTCAGGGAGGTGACCAAGAACCCCGATGGTCACTCTGAGCTCCAGAGTTTCTCTGTGGAGAGAGGAGAACCTTCTAGAAGAACAACCATCTCTGCAGCACTCCACCAATCAGGCCTGTATGGAGGAGTGGCCAGACGGAAGACACTCCTCAGTAAAAGGCACATGACAGCCGCCTGAAGGACCCTCAGACCACGAGAAACAAAATTCTCTGGTCTGAGGAAACAAAGATTGAACTCTGACCTGAATGACGAGTCATGTCTGGAGGAAACCAGGCACCGCTCATCACCTGACCAATACCATCCCTACTGTGAAGCATGGTGGTGGCAGCATCATGCTGTGGGGATGTTTTTCAGCGGCAGGAACTGGGAGACTAGTCAGGATGGAGGGAAAGATGAATGCAGCAATGTACAGAGACATCCTTGATGAAAACCTTCTCCAGAGCGCTCTGGACCTCAAACCTCAGACTGGGGCGAAGGTTCATCTTCCAACAGGACAACGACCCTAAGCACACAGCCAAGATAACAAAGGAGGGGCTACGGGACAACTCTGTGAAAGTCCTTGAGTGGCCCAGCCAGAGCCCAGGCTTGAACCCGATTGGACATCTCTGGTGATATGAAAATGGCTGTGCACCAACACTCCCCATCCAACCTGAAGGAGCTTGAGAGGTCCTACAAAGAGGAGCCCAAAAAAAGCCCAAAAATAGGAGTGCCGAGCTTGTAGCATCATACCCAACAAGACTGGAGGCTGTAATTGGTGCCAAAGGAGCTTCACCAAAGTATTGTGCAAAGGCTGTGATACTTATGTACACGTGAGGAGCCTGTGATACTCGTGGGACACGGGAGGAGACTGTGATACTCGTGGGACACGGGAGGAGACTGTGATACTCGTGGGACACGGGAGGAGACTGTGATACTCGTGGGACGCGGGAGGAGACTGTGATACTCGTGGGACGCGGGAGGAGACTGTGATACTCGTGGGACGCGGGAGGAGACTGTGATACTCGTGGGACGCGGGAGGAGACTGTGATACTCGTGGGACGCGGGAGGAGACTGTGATACTCGTGGGACGCGGGAGGAGACTGTGATACTCGTGGGACGCGGGAGGAGACTGTGATACTCGTGGGACGCGGGAGGAGACTGTGATACTCGTGGGACGCGGGAGGAGACTGTGATACTTACGGGACGCGGGAGGAGCCTGTGATACTTACGGGACGCGGGAGGAGCCTGTGATACTTGTGGGACGCGGGAGGAGCCTGTGATACTTATGGGACGCGGGAGGAGCCTGTGATACTCGTGGGACGCGGGAGGAGACTGTGATACTTACGGGACGCGGGAGGAGCCTGTGATACTTACGGGACGCGGGAGGAGCCTGTGATACTTATGGGACGCGGGAGGAGCCTGTGATACTTATGGGACGCGGGAGGAGCCTGTGATACTCGTGGGACGCGGGAGGAGACTGTGATACTTACGGGACACGGGGAGGAGCCTGTGATACTTACGGGACGCGGGAGGAGCCTGTGATACTTATGGGACGCGGGAGGAGCCTGCGATACCTGTGGGACGCGGGAGGAGCCTGTGATACTTATGGGACGCGGGAGGAGCCTGTGATACTTATGGGACGCGGGAGGAGCCTGTGATACTTATGGGACGCGGGAGCAGCCTGCGATACTTATGTGGACGCGGGAGGAGCCTGCGATACTTGTGGGACGCGGGAGGAGCCTGCGATACTTGTGGGACGCGGGAGGAGCCTGCGATACTTGTGGGACGCGGGAGGAGCCTGCGATACTTGTGGGACGCGGGAGGAGCCTGCGATACTTGTGGGACGCGGGAGGAGCCTGCGATACTTGTGGGACGCGGGAGGAGCCTGTGATACCTGTGGGACGCGGGAGGGACGCGGGAGGAGCCTGCGATACCTGTGGGACGCGGGAGCAGACCTGTGGGACGCGGGAGCAGCCTCGATACTGTGGGACGCGGGAGCAGCCTGGGATACTTGTGGGACGCGGGGAGCCTGCGATACTTGTGGGACGCGGGGAGGAGCCTGCGATACTTGTGGACGAGCGGGAGGAGCCTGCGATACTTGTGGGACGCTGCGATACTTGTGGGGAGGAGCCTGTGATACTTGTGGGACGCGGGAGGAGCCTGCGATACTGTGGGACGCGGGAGGAGCCTGTGATACTTACGCGGGGAGGAGCCTGCGATACTTGTGGGAGGAGCCTGTGATACTTGTGGGACGCGGGAGGAGCCTGCGATACGGGGGAGGAGCCTGTGATACTTATGGGACGCGGGAGGAGCCTGTGATACTTATGGGACGCGGGAGGAGCCTGTGATAACTTATGGGACGGGCGGGAGGAGCCTGTGATACTTATGGGACGCGGGAGGAGCCTGTGATACTTATGGGACGCGGGAGGAGCCTGTGATACTTATGGGACGCGGGAGGAGCCTGTGATACTTATGGGACGCGGGAGGAGCCTGTGATACTTATGGGACGCGGGAGGAGCCTGTGATACTTATGGGACGCGGGAGGAGCCTGTGATACTTATGGGACGCGGGAGGAGCCTGTGATACTTATGGCACACGGGGAGGAGCCTGTGATACTGTGGACGCGGGAGGAGCCTGCGATACCTGTGGGACGCGGGAGGAGCCTGTGATACTTATGGGACACGGGGAGGAGCCTGTGATACTTATGGGACGCGGGAGGAGCCTGTGATACTTATGGGACACGGGGAGGAGCCTGTGATACTTATGGGACACGGGGAGGAGCCTGTGATACTTATGGGACACGGGGAGGAGCCTGTGATACTTATGGGACACGGGAGGAGCCTGTGATACTTCTGTATATGATGAATTTAATCCATTTTGGAATAAGGCTGCAACATAAAAAAAATGTGGAAAAAGTGAAGCACTGTGAATACTTTCCGGGTTTGCACTGTAGGAGACAACAGGGCAACATTAAGGCTTCCAAATGTACGATTTATCTGATTGGCCCAACATCACTGACCACACCCACTGACTTCCATTGTAAAGCCTTTGCAGCATTTCCTCGGCACACACAGAAAAGTCCTGCAATGATCCACACATGCCCAGTTCAGGTTTTTCAGGGGTGTAAATATGGCGGCACATAAAGCAATCCTATAACTGGAAATAAAAGAACGGCCATTGATTTCTTACCATTCTTCACTTGTATGGCTGAGCCCTGGCCCTGCAGATGGACGACAGCGGGCTGAAAGAGAAACAGTCACTGGAGGAGACGTACGGGACGAGGAGAATCACAAATTATTATTATATTATTATATATTATTATATAAACAGATGAATATTTTGGTGTAACGTAGAATGAGAAGCACATTATTAATATGACACAAAAGCGTTCTCCCAGAGGCGGTGGAAGCTGGGTGGGGGGGAGGGGCTGTACAAGGAAAGGGGAACTTTTTGGTGCTTTCCATGCCACCCATTGAGCTGGTTGGCATATTGTGAAGGGTATTAGTTATCCCCCACCCACCATATACAGGGGGGGGGGGGGTCTGATCCTATAGGTGGCTTTTAGCTGTATATTGATCAGTAAAAGACTTTATCCACCAAGGTGTATGTATAACCAAGGCATGAGGAAGTGTCCCCCACTACGGGATAGTCAGTGATCCAATCAGTAGAGGTGCATGTTAGAGCGTGTAGGGGGAATGCAGGGCGTCTATGGGGGGGAATGTGGTTGGATGAATAACAAAGATCTATGGGGGGGGGGGGAATGCGGCGGGGCGTCTATGGTGGGGGGAATGCGGCGGGGGGGGGGCGTCTATGGGGGGGAATGCGGCGGGGCGTCTATGGGGGGGGGGGAATGCGGCGGGGCGTCTATGGGGGGGGGGGGAATGCGGCGGGGCGTCTATGGGGGGGGGGAATGCGGCGGGGCGTCTATGGGGGGGAATGCGGCGGGGCGTCTATGGGGGGGGAATGCGGCGGGGTGTCTATGGGGGGGGGGGGAATGCGGCGGGTAGTCTATGGGGGGGAATGCGGCGGGGCATGTGGCGGGCGTCTATGGTTTAATCAGAGTCATGATGTTGGATGAATAACAAAGATCTATGGGGGGAATGCGGCGGGGCTTCTATGGGGGGGAATGTGGCGGGGCGTCTATGGGGGGGGGATGCGGCGGGGCGTCTATGGGGGGGGGGGGGGGAATGCGGCGGGCGTCTATGGATTGATCGGAGTCATGATGTTGGATGAAGAACTATGGGGGAATGCGGCGGGGCGTCTATGGGGGGGGAAATGCGGCGGGCGTCTATGGGGGGGAGGAAATGCGGCAGGGCGTCTATGGGGGGGGGGAAATGCGGCAGGGCGTCTATGGGGGGGGGCAATGCGGCGGGGCGTCTATGGGGGGGGGCAATGCGGCGGGGCGTCTATGGGGGGGGGGGCAATGCGGCGGGGCGTCTATGGGGGGGGGGGGGGGCTATGGGGGGGGGCCGGGGGGTGTTATGGCGGGGAGGGGGAGTGGCGGGCGTCTATGGGGGGGAATGCGGCGGGGCGTCTATGGAGGGGGGGAATGCGGTGGGGCGTCTATGGGGGGGGGGCAATGCGGCGGGGCGTCTATGGGGGGGGGGGGGAATGCGGCGGGGCGTCTATGGGGGGGGGAATGCGGCGGGGCGTCTATGGGGGGGGGGGGGGAATGCGGCGGGGCGTCTATGGGGGGGGGGAATGCGGCGGGGCGTCTATGGGGGGGGGGGGGAATACGGCGGGGCGATGTGGCGGGGGGGGGAGATGTGGCGGGGCGTCTATGCGGGGGAATGCGGCGGGGCGTCTATGGGGGGGGGGGGTCGAGGGGGGAATGCGGCGGGGCGTCTATGGGGGGGGGGAATGCGGCGGGGCGTCTATGGGGGGGGGGGAATGCGGCGGGGCGTCTATGGGGGGGAGGGTGTAATGCGGCGGGGCGTCTATGGGGGGGAGGGTGTAATGCGGCGGGGCGTCTATGGGGGGGGGGGGGTCGAGGGGGGAATGCGGCGGGGCGTCTATGGGGGGGGGGGGAATGCGGCGGGGCGTCTATGGGGGGGGAATGCGGCGGGGCGTCTATGGGGGGGGGGGGGGAATGCGGCGGGGCGTCTATGGGGGGGGGGGGAATGCGGCGGGGCGTCTATGGGGGGGGAGGGGGGAATGCGGCGGGGCGTCTATGGGGGGGGGGGGAATGCGGCGGGGCGTCTATGGGGGGGGAATGCGGCGGGGCGTCTATGGGGGGGGGGGAATGCGGCGGGGCGTCTATGGGGGGGGGGGGGGAATGCGGCGGGGCGTCTATGGGGGGGGGGGGCGGGGGGGGTCTATGGGGGGGGGGGGGAATGCGGCGGGGCGTCTATGGATTTGACCCCCTGGGTTAAAGGAATGGTCCAAATTTCAGAACAAATTTAGATTTTTGTGTTGGAAGATATTTGTGAGTTGGACTATATATAAAGGTTGTCCTCATACAGGATTCTGCCATCCATCAGAACATTCCTCTCCGCTTTCATTTCAATATGTTTTACCCCTTTACGACCACCTAATACACATGTACCCCCCCCCCCCCCACCTATCTGTCGCTGGGTGGCTGATATTTCTGAGCTCACAGCTCCGCTCCCCGCTAATTATCAGTAGTGGGCGGGTCCGACTCGTGATCATGTGACCACTGTGAAAGCCAATCAACATTGGTCATGTGATCGGCCGATCTTTCCCAGCATTCAGAACTTTTTAAACAAATGGCGGGGGTGGGAGGCAAAGGGTTAATATAAGTTTATTTACAAACGGTCATCAAATGCGTCATCCAGGAAAATGTTTTGTATATAAAGGGGGGGGGGGGGGGGGGCGCCATACGTTGTGCGCCTACAGGCCCCGGTGATAATCCGGCCAAAACTAACACTTTCTCGCAGGCCGTGAGGACGTCACGTTTAAGTGGAGGAGAAATGAATTGCAATTGAAGTCAATAAAGTTGTGCTGATGGAAAACAGATGGGAAATGAGAGAAAACCCTCGGAGGGGAATGAGGAGCAGACAGAGACCTCGGAGGAGACACGCGCTTACCGAACACCATCACCGCGCCGTCTCCCGCCAGCAATAAAATAAAATGGAAGGATGTTTTCAATCACGCTTAGAAATAACAGACACCTTAAAAGGTCCACTTCTCTTGTCTGACACATTGATGGGGCAACAGCCCCCCCCCCCCCCGACACCAGGGCAGAATTACCCCCCCATAAAACATCCTACATAGAGCAGCGTTCACAATCATTCCAACAGAGTTAAAGACCAATTCAGGTTCTTCTGCAAAAATGCTTTTATTAGCAATGTTCTTAACCCTTTCAATACCGGGCATGTGGTGGGGTTCCTAGCACCAAGTGGCCCCGAGATACGGGGCCCCAAAGTCGGTTCGGAAAATTTCATTCTATGCTGCAGAAAAGTGCTTGGCATTTTCCGACCCAAATTTGGATATGTTGTAGTGATAGTTCCACTGGGTTTGCAAACCAAAGTTCCTAGCACCAAGTGGCCCCGAGATACGGGGCCCCAAAGTCGGTCAACTGTGTTCATTTGCAGCAATGTCATTTCGGGACCCTTTGGGTCCAGAGACCCCAATTTGGCTGCAGCTAGGGGGGCATCTAGGAACCCTTAACTACAGAGTTTGAAGTTCACGGGACCTATGGCTGCAAATGGGCACAGTGAGGCTGCAAAATGGGCACAGTGAGGCTGCAAATGGGCACAGTGAGGGCTGCAAATGGGCAATGTTGACCGTCTCTTTTCCACTTGCGTATTTCTCACCCTAGGCTTATACTCGAGTCAATAAGTTTTCCCATTTTTTTGTGGTAAAATTAGGTGCTCGGCTTATATTCGAGTATATACGGTAGTCCCTTGTATTAAAGCGGCTGTAAACCCTTACAAACCACTTTGATCTACAGGTAAGCCTAGATTAAGACTCACCTGTAGGTCCAATAAATATCTCCTAAATCTACATGGTTTTAGGAGATTATTTAGAAAAGAAAAGGCACCGCTATGTACGGCGCATGGGCCGTAGAGAGCGGCACGCAGGCGCACTGAGCATGCCGAGATCACGGCGATATGCCGCTCTCGTGCGCATGCGCGGGAGTGACGTCATCGCCGCTCCAGCGAATGACAGCGCTGGAGCGGCGGGACACGGAAGTCACTCCGGGTTTGATGGTGGAGGTCGTGGAAGAGGGTCGCTTCGTGGGCTTTGTTCTCAGGCAAGTTATTCATAATGAGCTAGTATGCTATGCTATGCATACTAGCTCATTATGCCTTTTCTTGCAGGTTTTTTTTTTTTTTTAAATAGGCTTTACTTCCTCTTTAAGAGGTGGAATACTGCCAATCGTTGATATCAAGGGAAGGAATAGTGCCCCATCAAGGAATGGTTGCCCATTGCTGGTGTCCAAGGGCCGGATAAAGGCAAGCAAAGGGCCACATGTGGCCCCCCAGGCCGCAGTTGGAGACCACTGGTATAGGCAACCATTTTTACCGAATGAAATGGATTCAGTGTGTATTGCTGCGATTAGCCACAGCTAATCACATGGTACGGATAAGGCTGTGATTGGCCCTGTCTGTACCATGTGATCACTGTGACCAATCACAGCTAGCAACACAATTGCAACACTCTGGGGAGGTGATCAGGACGGGTGTTTTTTTTTTTGTTTTTTTTTATATACACTAGGATTGCTTAGAACAGTGAATTTCACTGTTCTAAGCAACCATTTTTTTCTGAATGAAAACTACTCATTCAGTGTTTACAATTGTGATCAGCTCTATTTGTACCATGTGATCACTGTGCCCAATCACAGCTAGCAACACAATTGTAACACTGTACTACTCTGGGGAGGGGGGGATCGGGATGTGTGTGTTTTATTTATTATATATAATAAATATATATACACACACACATACACACACACATATATATATATATATATATACATACATACATACACAACACATACATACATACATATATACATACACACACACACACACACACACACACCACACACACACACACACACACACACA
>CM053033.1:2276890-2334730 GCA_028564925.1 Lithobates sylvaticus | reverse complement strand
CAAAAAATAAAAACCGCAGAGGTGATCAATTACTACCAAAAGTAGACATGTGCACAACCAAAAAATTCGTTTTTTTTCGTTTCGTTTTTTTCGTTTCCGTCGATTCGTAATGATTCGTACATTCGTAAGTCGTCGTTGTTCGGATTCGTAACGATTCGTACATTCGTAAGAGTTATTTTTTCGTTGATTCGTTTTTTCGTTAGTTTAATTTTCGGACACATTCGTATTTATTCGTACATTCATAACATTCGTAGATTCGTAATCGGAGCATAATTCATAATTTGATGTAATGTGTATGCTATTATTACATTTTTAATAATTTACGAATCGGAAAAAAAAAGTTACGAATCGAAAAAAAAGTTACGAATGTACGAATTTTTTTGTTCAATAGAGACAGGGAAAATTACAAATCGAAAAAATAAAAAAAAAGTTACGAATCGAAAAAAAAGTTACGAATGTACGAATTTTTTGGTTCAATAGAGACACGGAAAATTACAAATCGAAAAAAAAAAGTTACGAATCGAAAAAAAAAAGTTACGAATCGAAAAAAAAGTTACGTATGTACGAATTTTTTGGTTCAATAGAGACAACGGAAAATTACAAATCGAAAAAAAAAAAGTTACGAATCGAAAAAAAAAGTTACGAATCGAAAAAAAAGTTACGAATGTACGAATTTTTGGTTCAATAGAGACACGGAAAATTACAAATCGAAAAAAAAAAGTTACGAATCGAAAAAAAAGTTACGAATGTACGAATTTTTTTGGTTCAATAGAGACCTCGAAAATTACAAATCGAAAAAATAAAATAAAAAAAAAGTTACGAATCGAAAAAAAAAGTTACGAATCGAAAAAAAAGTTACGAATGTACAAATTTTTTTGTTCAATCCATTCAAAGCACGTTAAGCAGCACCATTGTAAGGGACACGGAAAATGACCAATTCAACAAAAAAAAAAGTTACGAATTTTTTCGTTCGTTTTTCGTTTTTCGGATTTTCTTCATTAGTACATTCGTTGTTTCTAATTCGTTTTTTTCGGATTTTCGTTGGTTTTCGTTGGTTTTCGGATTCGAATGATTCGTTATTCGGATTCGAACGATTCGTTACGATTCGTTATTCGTATTCGTACGATTCGAATGATTCGTTCATTCGTACGAAAACGAACGAACAAAAATAACGAAAAAAAAAACGAATTGCACATGTCTAATAGAAAGCTATTGGGGATGGAAGCTTTCATTTAGGAGGATAAAAAGTTGGGGGTTTAGGGTGAAAGTAAAACGAAACCCCCCTGATTTTAATGGTTTCCCAAAATATATTCAAGTCAATAATTCAAATTTACACCAGGCTGTTTAAAAACCTTTTGCAGGTCTCATAAGTAGTTTTATTACTGAGGATGAGTTTTCTGTATACTGTAAATTGTGCCTGTCTACAGCAGTTAGAAGACCACACAGGCTCCACCTTCTACCATGCAGTGGCACGGCATATGAGTAGCCAGGGAATGTTGCCTTCCAATTGACATGTTGCAGGAATGATAAGGATCCTGTTTGGAACAGGGTTGGACAGGGGGGAATGTCAACCGAGCTGTGAATCTCAACCACTAGGCCATGGTCCACCTCAAGGTTGCAGCCTCCCTTCCCATGGACCACCAGCCAGCTAAAGACCCCATAAAACTCCTACAGTGTCCCCCAACTTCCCATAGCAGGCCACAGTCACACCAGGCTCCATGTGAACCTTCAGCCTCCACAGTGCCCCCCCTAGCTTGCTGTGAGGCCTCCAGCCTTCCATAGTGTCACCAACAATGTCCCACAGTGCCCACCCAGCTTCGTCCAGAAAGCTCATTCTCTACAGGATCACCAAGACTGCTGCAGAATCCCCTAACCCACTCCACAACTCCCAATACTTCCAAGGTGACACGCACCCAACCCCATGCAGAGCCTCCCAGGATTTCAATACATGTTTTGCATTCCCATACCTTTGCTGTATTAGTAAAAACGTTATTTTTTACTTTTTGTGCATGGAGGTTTCGGAAGAATGCCTTGGCCTCAAAAAGGTTGAGCACTACTGGACTAGGGGACTACAAGTATCGTGGCATCCTGTAGCTCAACCACCAGGCCATGACCCACCCTCCAGGCTGCTGCCTCCCTTCTCATGGACCTCCAGCCACCTGAAGATCCCCTAACCTCCTACAGTGCCTCCCAGCTCCCTTAGTGTCCCCAAACCTCCCATAGCAGCCCACAGTGACCCCAGGCTCCCTGCGAACCCTCAGCCCCCCCCCCCCCCCAACATTCTGTGATGCCTCCAGCCTTCCATAGCACCCCAACAGTGTCCACCCAGCTTCCTCCTAAAAGCTCATCCTATACTGGGTCACCAAGTCTGCTGCAGAGTCCCCTAACCCACTCCATAATTATGGGACTAGTGGACTGCAGGTACCATGGCGTCTTGTAGCTCCTATCAGAAAGCTGAGGGATACAAACTGACCATGCCAGCATGGATCTCCTACCGTGCTTGGTCCATTTTATAAAGTTACTTTGGGCAGACCCACCCTCCAGGCTGCAGCCTCCCTTCCCATGGGCCTCCAGCCACCTGAAGATCCCCCTAACCTCCTACAGTAGCTCCCAGCTCCCCTAGTGCCCCCAGACTTCCCATAGCAGCCCACAGAGACCCCAGGCTCCCTGCGAACCCTCTGCCCCCCCCCCCCCCAACTTACTGTGATGCCTCCAGCCTTCCATAGCACCCCAACAGTGTCCACCCAGCTTCCTCCTAAAAGCTCATCCTATACTGGGTCACCAAGTCTGCTGCAGAGTCCCTTAACCCACTCCACAATATTGGCCTAGTGGACTGCAGGTACCATGGCGTCTTGTAGCTCCTTTCATAAAGCTGAAGGATGCAAACTGACCATGCCAGCATGGATCGTCTACCATGGTTAGTCCATTTATAAAGTTACCATGAGCAGACCCACCCTCCAGGCTGCAGCCTCCCTTCTCATGGACCACCAGCCAGCTAAAGATCCCCCAAATTCCTACAGTGCCTCCCAGCTCCCTTAGTGTCCCCCACCCTCCCAAAGCAGCCCACAGTGACCCCAGGCTCCCTGCAAACCCTCAGCCTCCCCAACCTGCTGTGATGCCTCCAGCCTTCCATAGCACACCCAACAGTGTTACCCCCGCTTCCTCCTAAAAGCTCATCCTATACTGGGTCACCAAGTCTGCTGCAGAGTCCCCTAACCCACTCCACAATTATGGGACTAGTGGACTGCAGGTATCATGGCGTCTTGTAGCTCCTATCAGAAGGCTGAGGGATGCAAACTGACCATGCCAGCATGGATCGCCTACCGTGGTTAGTCCATTTATGAAGTTACTTTGGGCAGACGAATGCATTTCTGTAATTCCATTACTGAGGCTTACATACACTTTAATTTATACAAGGTTGCGTTTTGCAATGTCTTATTTAAGAAGCCTGAATAGATTTGGTTACAGTGAAGTCCTAATACTGGATGGCATCATTGTTAAAAGGAATATGTCACAGGTCTGACGCGGCAGCAGTTATCTTTGTGCGAACACCGCATCCAGCGCACTTGTAATGGGAAGATTTTTCGGCACGCAGGCAGTTCTTTTCTAACTTGGTCGTCTTTATTGCTTTTCTGTTGCAGTCACACTTTATATCACTATAATAATAATATTGCTTATTCATTTCTTCAAAGCTGAAGTTTACTCTGTTTTATATCTTGCCTTTCCTGGTTCCTCCCTCATCACCCCCCCCCCCCCCCCCCCCCCCCCCCCCCCAATTAACATGCTGTACAAATTTTTAAGCAAAACCTTTCCATTTTCTGTACATACCTTATTTTAGACCCAGCATTGCACCCTGCCTCAGTACCTCTCAAGAGCCCTCAGTCCTGATGCAAGCAGTAGGCGCTAAGGTCACCTGTCCGGGATTCACCCAGACTGTCTGGGTTTTGAATCATGTGTTTGGGTTTCAGGTGGACTGAAACCCGGACACATTATTCAGGCTGGACTGTGGCTCCCTAAGTAACCAAGATAGTCCCACACAAATCTGTTTCCCCCCGGGGAGATGTGGGCGGCTGTCTAAGGGAAGGTTTAGCATCACTGGGGGGGCAGGGTGATTGTTGATTATGTCAGCAGGAGCAATTTGGCCACACAAATAGTGTTCGCCGCATTACTAATCTCCTTGGGGCACCCAAACGTGTCCCAGGCCACTAAAGTGTTCGGGTTTGGCTTGAAGAAAAGGTGCCAACCCTTGTAGGCGCTCTCTTGGGAGGAGTTATGCAGATATCGAAATACCTTGATGGGTGAGTGTCAGTCTGGAGAAGTGGGAGTTCTTACGCAGGCTTTTTTGCATGCAGGCCACCCTAGGTAACGCCCACATGTGATGCTCCGCCTCCATGAGTGAAAGAACTGAATGAAAGGGGCGGGCCATGGACAGTCAGGCTGGGGAGGAAAGCTTTACGTACTGGACGTCCTCTGTGACAAACCCCCCCCCCCCCGTACTCAACAGGACCCACCCAAAGTGACTCCCGTCACATCCTCCATCCAGGAAGTGAAGCGGGCTCCCCTAGTGTGAGGGCCACATGGAATGGCCTAGAGGGGCGGATGACTTGCTGTAGGGTTCAATATTGGGTTGGCCCGCCCTTTGCAGCTATAACAGATTCAACTCTTCTGGGAAGGCCGTCCACAAGGTTTAGGAGTGTGTCTATGGGAGTGTTTGACCATTCTTCCAGAAGAGCATTTGTGAGGTCAGGCACTGATGCTGGACGGGAATCCCTGTCTCGCAGTCTCTAGATCACAGGTGTCAAACACAAGGCCGTGGGCAGAATCCGCCACTCTAGGCCATTTCATGTGGCCCTCACACTTCTCCTGCAGCCGGTCCTCCTCCAGACCCCTACTTTCTGCTTTCAAGCAATGCATGCAGCTTCTTCCCAGCAGCAGCATAAGGAAAGTAGGGGACTCAACTTCTGATGATGGTGTGGCTCTTGACATCTAATGTAAGGGGAGGGGATGCGCCGGACATCTAATCTTACAGATACAACCGGCCCTTTTGAGGACAATCATAATGCTGATGTGGCCCACGATGAAATTGAGTTTGACACCCCCGCTCTAGATCATCCCAATGGTGTTCTTTCGGGTTGAGGTCAGGACAGTCAAGTTCCTCCACCCCCAAACTCGCTCATCCATGTCTTTATGGACCTTGCTTTGTGCTCTGGTGCACAGTCATGTTGGAACAGGAAGGGGCCGTCCCCCAAAACTGTTCCCACAAAGTTGGGAGCATGAAATTGTCCAAAATGTCTTGGTATGCTGACGCCTTAAGAGTTCCCTTTACTGGAACTAAGGGGCCAAACCCAACCCCAACCCCTGAAAAACAACCCCCCACACCATAATCCCCCCTCTACCAAATGATTTGGACCAGTGCACAAAGCAAAGTCCATAAAAACATAAATGAGTGAGTTTGGAGTCCTGACCTCAACCCGATAGAACACCGTTGAGAATTGGAGTGGAGACTGCGAGCCAGGCCTTCTTGTCCAAATAATTAGGAATGCCGATGGTGAGCCAGGTCTTCTCACCAACATCAGTACCTGACCTGACAAAGCAAGGTCCACAAAGACATAAATGAGCAAATTTGAGTCCTGACCTCAACCCAATGGAACACCTTTGAGATGCATTAGAGTGGAGACTGCGAGCCAGGCCTTCTCGTCCAAATAATTAGGAATGCCGATGGTGAGTCAGGTCTTCTCACCAACCTGACCTCACAAATGGGTACAAATGCACACGGACACCCTCCAAAATCTTTGGAAGTCTTCCCTAAAAGAGAGGAGGATGGTATAGCCACAAAGGAGACCAGCTGATATTAATGGCCATGGTTTAGAATGGGATGTCAAATAGACTCATACAGGTGTGATGGTGTTCAGTTTGCTGATCAGAATAGGATTTGAATGGCCATAACGCCAATATAGATTGCAGTTGGCATCCCAGAATCTCAGTTCCCTCCTTGTCCAGAGTCCCAGGAATGTGCTTCATAATGCATGTCTCGTATTAAGTTGTTTGTGATTTGGGCATATTAAAATGACTTTTTCAGTCGCCGCGAGTTATTGTAAGAAGTATTTACCTCCCCATAATGATACCGATTTGGCGCTTCAACAGGAGAACAGGATGAAAAAGGTTATATCAGTAACTCTTGGCGGCTTTGAAGATGGGTACAAAGAAGCTGTTGAGAAGTATTATTCCCTTAATTAGAGCCCAGAGAATTCTTTACACCAACAGAGGTAAAGTTAGGCACAACGACGCTGTTGGGAAATATAAAATCCCTTAATTAGAGGCCAGGGAATTCTTTACACTAAAAGAGGCCATCGAGAGTCTACGATGAAGCAGAGGTGGCAATTAGAGCGCGTGGGGAACACAGGAATTCATTAGCACGGATTCTTGTAAATTGATTGAACATATTAAAAAAAGTTTTTTCTTTTAGATTTCAACTTTCGTAACGAACACCAAGCGTTTATTATTAGTAGTTTATATCATATAGATTATCAAAAGTCCTTGAAGTAAACCTGAACTCTGCCTATTCTGGGCAGAGTGTTCGATTTTCTTTATTGAGCCACCACTAAGTGGCTCAATAAAGTATGGGGCGCAATTTGTAGGCAGCTGACCATTACACTTGCACTATATGGCCAAATTTATTAGAATAACCCTCCAAAACCTTCCAACCTTGTGGTAACAGTTTGGTGAAGACCCTTTACTGTTCCAGCATGACTGTGCCCCTGTGCACAAAGCCAACTCCATAAAGACATGGTGTGACCAGTTTGGTGTGGAGGAACTCGAGCGTACTGTACAGAGCCCTGACCTCAATCCTACTGAAGACCTTTGTGATGGATTGGAATGCCAATTGTGAGACTCCTTCCTGTTCTGGTATGACTGTGCCCCTGTCTACAAAGCCAAATCCATAAAGACATGGTTTTACCAGTTTGGTGTGGAGGAACTCGAGCGTCCTGTACAAAGCCCTGACCTCAACCCTACTGAACACCTTTGTGATGGATTGGAATGCCAATTGGGAGATTCGTTCCTGTTCTGGCATGACTGGAATGCCAATGGTGAGCCAAGTCTTCATTCAACATCAGCACCTGCCCCTTTACCCTACAGAACAACTTTGGAATAAGTTCTTCTCATCCCATAGGTGTTCAGTAGGTTTGGGATCGTAGAAGAACTCTAGTGTCCCGCACTCTATTGAGCCCTGACCTCAACCCTACGGAACGCCTTTGGGATGAGTTCTTTTCATCCCATAGGTGTTCAGTAGGTTTGGGATCATAGAAGAACTCTAGTGTCCCGCACTCTATTGAGCCCTGACCTCAACCCTACGGAACACCTTTGAGATGAATTGGAATGCCAATTGTGAGACTCCTTCCTGTTCTGGCATGACTGTTCCCCTGTCTACAAAGCCAAATCCATAAAGACATGGTTTGACCAGTTTGATGTGGAGGAACTCGAGGGTCCTGTGCAGAGCCCTGACCTCAACCCTACTGAAGACCTTTGAGATGGATTGGAATGCCAATTGGGAGATTCGTTCCTGTTCTGGCATGACTGGAATGCCAATGGTGAGCCAAGTCTTCATTCAACATCAGCACCTGCCCTTTACCCTACAGAACACCTTTGGGATGAGTTCTTCTCATCCCATAGGTGTTCAGTAGGTTTGGGATCGTAGAAGAACTCTAGTGTCCCGCACTCTATTGAGCCCTGACCTCAACCCTACGGAACGCCTTTGGGATGAGTTCTTTTCATCCCATAGGTGTTCAGTAGGTTTGGGATCATAGAAGAACTCTAGTGTCCCGCACTCTATTGAGCCCTGACCTCAACCCTACGGAACGCCTTTGAGATGAATTGGAATGCCAATTGTGAGACTCCTTCCTGTTCTGGTATGACTGTGCCCCTGTCTACAAAGCCAACTCCATAAAGACATGGTGTGACCAGTTTGGTGTGGAGGAACTCGAGCGTCCTGTACAGAGCCCTGACCTTGACCCTACTGAGCACCTTTGTGATGGATTGGAATGCCAATTGGAAGATTCGTTCCTGTTCTGGCATGACTGGAATTCCAATGGTGAGCCAAGTCTTCATTCAACATCAGCACCTGTCCTTTACCCTACAGAACACCCTTGGGATGAGTTCTTCTCATCTCTTCTCAAGGTCGCTTTAACTGACAATTGCGCGGTCGTGCGACGCAGCTCCCAAACAAAATTGGCGTCCTTTTTTTCCCACAAATAGAGATTTCTTTCTGTGGTTTTTATTTTTTGCGCTATAAACAAAAATAGAGCGACAATTTAGAAAAAAAATTCAATATTTTTTACTTTTTGCTATAATAAATATCCCCAAAAAATATATAAAAAAACGTTTTTTTTTTTCCTCAGTTTAGGCCGATACGTATTCTACATATTTCTGGTAAAAAAAATCGCAATAAGCGTTTATTGATTGGCTTGCGCAAAAGATATAGCGTTTATAAAATAGGGGATAGTTTTTATAGCATTTTTATTAATAAATTTTTTTTTTTCACTAGTAATGGCGGCGATCAGCGATTTTTATTGTGACTGCGACATTATGGCGGACACATCGGACAATTTTGACACATTTTTTTGGGACCATTGGCATTAATACAGCGATCAGTGAAGGGGTTAACCACTAGGGGCAGTGTAGGGGTTAAGTGTGACCAATGTGTTTTTTTTATTGTAGGGGGGCGTGGCTTGGCGTGTGACATCACTGATCGTCTTTCCCAATGACGGGGAACAGACGATCAGTGACAGCCTCACTGGGAAGCACGGGGAGAGGTTTGTTTAAACTTACCTCTCTCGTTCTTCAGCTCTGTGACCCGATCGCGGGACACCGGCGGCGATCGGGTCCCGCGGCCACGGTCACGGAGCTCAGGACCGGGTCGCGAGCGCGCCGGCGGCAGTGCGCGCGTGCAACCCACGGCTGGGCTCTTAAAGGGCAACGTACCTGTACGATCAGTAAAGGGGTTAACCACTAGGGGCAGTGTAGGGGTTAAGTGTGACCAATGTGTTTTTTTTTTACTGTAGGGGGGCGTGGCTTGGCGTGTGACATCACTGATCGTCTTTCCCAATGACGGGGAACAGACGATCAGTGACAGCCTCACTGGGAAGCACGGGGAGAGGTTTGTTTAAACTTACCTCTCTCGTTCTTCAGCTCTGTGACCCGATCGCGGGACACCGGCGGTGATCGGGTCCCGCGGCCACGGTCACGGAGCTCAGGACCGGGTCGCGAGCGCGCCGGCGGCGGTGCGCGCGTGCAATCCACGGCTGGGCTCTTAAAGGGCAACGTACCTGTACGTGCTTGTGCCCAGCCGTGCCATTCTGCCAACGTATATCGACATGAGGCGGTCCTTAAGTGGTTAAATAAATTTTGACTTGATATACAAGTAGCGTCATGTCACAACTGAGTATAAAAGAGAAGAGAGGCGCCTCTAAGTGTAGCAATATGGTTACATTTAATGAAGGTAGAACATTTAGCAACACATTGCTACACTTAGAGGCTCCTCTCTTCTCTTTTATATTCTGGAGCTCCTGCTGGATTTTGCTTCTAATCCCCTTGTGGAGGCTTCCATTTGTGGATGGACATTTTATGGTTACACCACCAATCACATCGCTATAATATTTTTATATGGACTATAAACGGAAGGATTTATGAATAAATGGTTTGTGGAACGAATCATTGGTGTTTCCATCATTTCTTATGGGGAAATTTGCTTTGATATACGAGTGCTTTGGATTACAAGCAACCATAATGCCCCGTACACACGGTCGGAATTTCCGACGGAAAATGTCCTATCGGACCATGTTGTCGGAAAATCCGACCGTGCGTTCAAATTTTCCGGCAACAAAGTCCGACAGGACTTTTTCCGACGTAGCGAATTCCGACGGACAAAGTGCCACGCATGCTGAGATCACATTAGAAGACCAAAGCTATTGGCTACTAGCCTCTACGTAGTCCCGTTGTACGCAACGAACGTCACCACGTTCAGAATGATCGGATTTTCCGACAACTTTGTCCGACCGTGTGTACGCAACACCAGTGTCGGACAAAATCCGTCTGAAAAAATCAGACGGATTTTGTGGTCGGAATTTCCGACCGTGTGTATGGGGCATTATGCTCTAGACATGTGCACAATAGAAAAAATTGTTTCGTTTCGTTTCTGTTAGTTTCCGTTGATTCGTAACGATTCGTAATTTCGTAAGTCGTTGGTGTTCGGACTCGTTCGTATTTTCGTAAGAGTTATTTTTTCGTTGAATCGTTTTTCCGTTTAATTTTCGTTTATTCAAATTTCGTATTTTCATTATATTTTGTATTCTGACGCATTCGTATTTTCGTAGATTTAATTACATTCGTACTTTCGTAACATTGTTTTCGTAGATTCGTAATCGGAGCATAATTCATAATTGTATGTAATGTGTATGCTATTTACATGTTTAAGAAACAAAGAATTTCTCTCTCACAAGTCAGAAGTTAACTCAAAAATCCACCAAAACACAGAGCCTCCGACCCAACCACGTTTATCAACTAACAAAAAAAGTAACGAATTTACGAATCCATTTGAAGCACATTAAGCAGCGACACGGAAAATTACGAATCAACAAACAAAAAAAAAAGTTACGAATGTACGAATTTTTTCGTTCATTTTGATTTTCGTTATTTTTGAATCTTTGTTCGGTATTTTCGTTGTTTCTGTTTTTCGGATTTTCATTCTTTCGTAGTTTCGTTGTTTCTAATTTAATTATTTCTTATTTTCGTTGTTTTTCATATTCGTTCTTTTCGATAGTTCGTTATTAGTTAAAATTTTTAGTAAACCATTCGTTCATTCGTACGATAACGAATGAACGAATATAACGAATTCGTAACTAAACGAATTGCACATGTCTATTATGCTCGTAATCCAAGATTTTACTGTGTATACAAATAAGCAACTTAACCGCTTCCCGACCGGCCACTGCACATATACGTCAGCAGAATGGCACGGGCAGGCAAAATCACGTACCTGTACGTGATCCTTTAAATGCCTGCTCATGGGTCGCGTGCGCACCGCCAGCGGCGCGCTCGCGACCCGGTCGGGAGCTCCGTGACCACGGCCTCGGGACCAGCGGACCCGATCGCCGCTGGTGTCCCGCGATCGGGTCACGGAGCTGAAGAACGGGGAGAGGTCTGTGTAAACAAACCTCTCCCCGCGCTTCCTACTCTGCCTGTCATTGATTGGCTGTTCCCGGTCATCGGGAAAGCCGATCAATGACGTCAGATGTCAGCCCCGCCCCCCTCCCAAAAACACAACACACGTCACAGCCCATAACCCCTCCCCTCCCCCTAGTGGTTAACTCTTTCACTACAACTGTCATTTATACAGGAATCAATGCATTTAAATAGCACTGATTGCTGTATAAATGACAATGGTCCCAAAAATGTGTCAAAAATGTCCGATGTGTCCGCCATAATGTCGCAGTCACAATAAAAATCGCTGATCGCCGCCATTACTAGTAAAAAAAAAAATATTAATAAAAATGCTATAAAACTATCCCCTATTTTGTAAACGCTATAACTTTTGCGCAAACCAATCAATAATCGCTAATTGCGATTTTTTTTTTTTTTTACCAAAAATATGTAGAAGAATACGTATCGGCTTAAACTGAGGAACAAAAAATGTTTTTTTATATATTTTTCGGGGATATTTATTATAGCAAAAAGCAAAAAATATTGCATTTTTTTCAAAATTGTCGCTCTATTTTGTTTATAGCGCAAAAAATAAAAACCGCAGGGGCGATCAAATACCACCAAAAGAAAGCTCTATTTGTGGGAGAAAAAAAGGACGCCAATTTTGTTTGGGAGCCACGTCGCACGACCGCGCAATTGTCAGTTAAAGCGACGCAGTGCCGAATCGCAAAAAGGGGCCTGGTCCTTTGGCTGCCAATTGGTCCGGGGCTGAAGTGGTTAACCTTGGCGTGTTGGATGACGATAGGCAGTCGTGTTTGGAATGGATATTCGCACTGATCCATATATATGAAGCCCGTCGTACCACCTTTTTATGAAGTAGAGATGTTTCCACAAATTGCCACTTTAAAGTCATGGAGGCCGATAATACCGGAATGAAGACACGCGTGTTGGAACCCAACCCCCCCCCCCCGGCGCGCCCGTCTCACATATCGTATTTTTCACCTGTAATCCGCTGTCAGGAGACGGTAATGAAGATTAGCCGCGGATCTCATTCAAAGTGCGGAACAAGACGAGATGGCGGCGGACGATCGGTGACAGCGACTGATATTGATATGAAGAGATGTCAGTTTTCCTCTCCATTCAGCTAATATAAAATGAACGGCCTCGTCTGTATTTTCTGCTCGGGATGCGTTTTTTTTTTCCTGCGGACAATAAAGCCGTTCTGATAAACAGTCCGCGGTGCGAAGATTACTAAGCGGGGGGGTGGGGGGGGATATGTGGTGTAGATGATACAATGAATAATGCATTGTACAGATGATTAGATACGGGGAAAAAAAAAAAACGCAATAGGCGGCAGAATTGCTATCAGCGGACTGATCTCTCATCGAATATATATGAGGAGACCTTTCCCAGGAAAATACGATGAGGGAATAACGCGGAACTCAGGAAAAACGGGGAGGGCGCCAATACAAAAGCGATGGGGGGGGGGGGTTATTTACTAAAGACGGTGCACTTTGCAAGAGCAGTTGGCCCATCCGCTTCAGCCTCAGAAGATTTTACCCCCTTCCTGACCAGAGCACTTTTTGCGATTCGGCACTGCGTCACTTTAACTGACAATTGCGCGGTCGTGCGACGCGGCTCCCAAACAAAATTTACGTCCTTTTTTCCCCACAAGTAGAGCTTTCTTTTGGTGGTATTTGATCGCCTCTGCGGTTTTTATTTTTTGCGCTATAAACAAAAAAAGACCGACATTTTTGAAAAAAAAATGCATTCTTTTTTACTTTTTGCTATAATAAATATCCCCAAAAAAACATATAAAAATATTTTTTTAGACATGCACAATAGAAAAATTAGTTTATTTTCGTTTCTGTTCGTTTTCCGTTGATTCGTAATTTCGTAAGTCATCGGTGTTCGTATTCGTAACGATTCGTATTTTCGTAAGAGTTATTTTTTCGTTGATTCGTTTTTCCGTTAGTTTAATTTTCGTTTATTCGAAATTCGGACGCATTCGTATTTTCGTAGATTTAGTTACATTCGTACTTTCGTTAGATTGATTTATTCGTACTTTCGTAACATTGTTTTCGTAGATTCGTAATCGGACCATAATTCATAATTTTATGTAATGTGTATGCTATTATTACATTGTAAGGGACACGGAAAATTACGAATCGAAAAAAAAAGTTACGAATGTACGAATTTTTTCGTTCAATCCTTTCGAAGCACGTTAAGCAGCGCCATTGTAAGAGACACGGAAAATTACTAATCGAAAAAAAAAAAAAAGTTACGAATGTACGAATTTTTTCGTTCAATCCATTCGAAGCACGTTAAGCAGCGCCATTGTAAGAGACACGGAAAATTACGAATCGAAAAAAAAAAGGTACAAATTTTTTCGTTCAATCCATTCGAGGCACGTTAAGCAGCGCCATTGTAAGAGACACGGAAAATGACCAATTCAACAAAAAAAAAAAAAGTTACGAATGTACGAATTTTTTCGTTCAATTTGATTTTCGTTGTTCCTGTTTTTGTTTTTCGAATTTTCTTCTTTCGTAGTTTCGTTGTTTCTAATTTGGTTATTTCGGATTTTCGTTGTTTTTTCATATTCGTTCGATTCGATTATTTGTTAAAATTTTTACCGAACCATTCGTTCATTCGTACGATAACGAATGAACGAATATAACGAATTTTAACGGAAAACTAATTAAAACGAATTGCACATGTCTAATTTTTTTTCCTCAATTTAGGCCGATATATATTCTTCTACATATTATTAGTAAAAAATCGCAATAAGCGTTTATTGATTGGTTTGCGCAAAAGTTATCGCGTCTACAAAATAGGGGATAGATTTATGGCTTTTTTTTATTAGTAACGGCGGCGATCTGCGATTTTTTTATCGTGACTGCGACATTATGGCGGACACATCGGACACTTTTGACACTATTTTGGGAGCATTGTCATTTATACAGCGATCAGTGCTATAAAAATGCCCTGATTACTTTGTAAATTACACTGGCAGGGAAGGGGTTAAACACTAGGGGGCGATCAAGGGGTTAAGTGTGTCCTAGGGAGTGATTCTAACTGTGGGGGGGGGGATGGGCTACTACTCACATGACAGAGATCACTGCTCCCGATCACAGGGAGCAGTAGATCCCTGTCATGTTGCTAGGCAGAACGGGGAAATTCCTTGCATCTCCCCGTTCTGCCGCTCCGTGACAGGACCGCGGGACACCGGAGGATATCGAGTCCGCGGGACCCGCGGTCACTGCAGGGGTTTTTAGGGCCCTTTCACGCAGTCTGCACACTAAACACAAAGCAGCTCTCAGTTATGGCTGCAGTTCTGTAAATACAGAACACTGTGTGTGATTGGCCACAGCTGACTTGGCTGGCAAATTAACACGTGCGCACGCCCCCCCCCCCCCCCCCCAAACTACAGACTGCTATGTACAGTAACGTTGCCCGGCCTGGCACTGCCTCACTTGCAGTACAACTACCGCGGGCAGGCGCCAAGTGGCTACAGATTACCTAAACCCAGAAACAGAAGAATGCGATATATTGCGGCTTGACAGTCCCTCGATATGGTGGTTGCATTAGTTTTACTTTTTGTCTGAAGAAAATCCTTTTTTCTCTCATTGTAATGTCCGTTTCATGGAGATACGAAGATAACCTATAACGAGCGCCCCATGGAATACTATCTGTTAGCGTGGCCAGGGCTGTCTCAATGCATGGGCACCCTTGGGCACTGCCCGAGGGCCCGGGGTCCATGGGGGGCCCCATTCTAATCTTGCATTACATCATACTTGCCAACTGTCCCGGATCTGCGGATCTGCTGGGATAGTCATGCTTTTTACTAAGCTTTCTTGGGATGGCCAGCGTCCCGGGAACCTGTACTTTGCCCCCCCCCCCCCCCCCGATCCCAGTATCTTGCCCTCCTGATCCCCCACCCTGTACTGGGCCCTTCTGTCTCCCCCCCTGTACTGGGCCCTTCTGTCTCCCCCCCCCTGTACTGGGCCCTTCTGTCTCTCCCCCCTGTACTGGGCCCTTGTGTCTCCCCCCCCCTGTACTGGGCCCTTCTGTCTCCCCCCCCTGTACTGGGCCCTTCTGTCTCCCCCCCCCTGTACTGGGCCCTTCTGTCTCCCCCCCCCTGTACTGGGCCCTTCTGTCTCCCCCCCTGTACTGGGCCCTTCTGTCTCTCCCCCCTGTACTGGGCCCTTCTGTCCCCCCCCTGTACTGGGCCCTTCTGTCTCCCCCCCCTGTACTGGGCCCTTCTGTCTCCCCCCCCCTGTACTGGGCCCTTCTGTCTCCCCTCCCTGTACTGGGCCCTTCTGTCTCCCCCCCTGTACTGGGCCCTTCTGTCTCCCCCCTCTGTACTGGGCCCTTCTGTCCCCCCCCCCTGTACTGGGCCCTTCTGTCTCCCCTCCCTGTACTGGGCCCTTCTGTCTCCCCCCCCCCCTGTACCCCCCCCCCCCTGTACTGGGCCCTTCTGTCTCTCCCCCCTGTACTGGGCCCTACTGTCTCCCCTCCCTGTACTGGGCCCTTCTGTCTCCCCCCCCTGTACTGGGCCCTTCTGTCTTTCTATCTTTTTTTTACTGTACTGGGGACCTTTCCCTTTCTCTTCTTTTTCCTTTTTTTTCGGCTTTTTCTTTTCTCTTTCTTCTTTTCTCTGTCTTTTTTGTTGACTCTTTCTTTATTTTTTTTTTCGCTTTTTTCACTTCACTAATTTGTCCTATTTTCTTCTTCTCTTTCTTTTTTTTTCTTTTTCTCTTTTTTTTTTTTCCTTTTTCTTCTTTTTTGTTTCTTGTAAGTTTTCTTCTGTTTTTCTTTTCTTGTTTTTCTGTCCTACTCTTCTTTTTTCTGTCTTTCTTTTCTCTTTTTTTTTTTTCTTATGTTTTTGGGCCCTTCGCTTCTTCTCTTTTTCTTTCTACCTTTTTTTTTTCTTTTTTTCCTTCTTTTTTCTCGTCTTTTTTCCTCTTTTGCCTTTTCTCTTTTTCTTCACTCTCCTCCCTTTTCTTACCTTTCTCTTTTTTTCGATTTTCTTTCTTAACTACCTTCGCGTTTGCCACTTTACTCTTTTTCCCTTCTCTTTTTCTTCTTTTTTCCTTCTTACTCTTCTTTCTTTTTTTTCTTTACTCTTCTTGTTACTGCAATTCTTTTCTATTCTTCGCCTGGTTTTCACCTTTTGTTATCTTCTTGGGGTTGGTTGTCTTTTTGTCTTGTCTCACTCTTTCCTTCTTTCTTTCTACTTTACCTTTTTTCTTCCTTTATCTTTTCTTTTTCTTTCTTTCCTTCGTCTTTTATCTTTCTCCTATTTTTTTTTTCTTTCACTTCGTTTTGCCTCTTTCTTGTTTTTTTTCGTTTACCTACGTCCTTCTATTTCTTTTCTTTCCTCTTCTTGCTCTTCTCTGCTCTTACGGTCTTTCCTTTCTCTTGCTCTTTCTTTTTTTCTTTACTTCTTTGTCGCCTCTTTCTTTTGTATATTCCTTTTCTTACTCTTTCTTTTTCTCTTTACTTCTAGCCTCTTTCACGTGTTTTTTATCCTCATTTCTTTTTTTTCTTTCTTTTTTTTCGAGTGTGCTCTTCTTGTTTTCTTTCTTTTCCTTGCTTATTGACTTTCCTTTCTCTATATTCTTTCCTTTTCGACTTGCTTTTTCTTCCCTTTCTACTTTGCTTCTCTTATTATCTTGCCCTTTCTTCTTTCTTTCCTACGTCTGGCCCTTTTCTATCTTCCTTCGTCTTTTCCTACTTTTATTTTTTTTTTTTCTTTCCTTGTTTCTTGCCTCTTTTTTTTTTACGTTTTTTCTCTTTTTTTCACTCTTCTTTTCTCTTCCTTACTTTTCCTTTCTTCGCTTCTTTTTTACTTTCTCCTTTTCTATTTGTTATTTTTTTTTTTTTTCTTTTCTCTCTTTTTGCTCCTTCTTCTGCTCTTTTTTCTTTTCTTAACTACTTCCCCTTCTTCCGTTTTTTTCCTCTTCGTCTTATCTTTTTTTTCTTTCTCTTCCTTATTTTCTCTCTTTCTCTCTTTTACGTCTCTTCTCTCACTCTTTCTTTTTCCGCTTTCTCCTTCTTTCTTTTTGCTTTTTCTTCTTCCTCTTCTTCACTTCTTCCTTTTCTGTCCCCCCCCCCTGTACTGGGCCCTTCTGTCTCCCCCCCCCTGTACTGGGCCCTTCTGTCTCCCCCCCCTGTACTGGGCCCTTCTGTCTCCCCCCCTGTACTGGGCCCTTCTGTCTCCCCCCCCTGTACTGGGCCCTTCTGTCTCCCCCCCCCTGTACTGGGCCCTTGTGTCTCCCCCCCCCCTGTACTGGGCCCTTCTGTCTCCCCCCCCCTGTACTGGGCCCTTCTGTCTCCCCCCCCCCCTGTACTGGGCCCTTCTGTCTCCCCCCCCCTGTACTGGGCCCTTCTGTCTCCCCCCCCCTGTACTGGGCCCTTCTGTCTCCCCCCCCCTGTACTGGGCCCTTCTGTCTCCCCCCCCCCTGTACTGGGCCCTTCTGTCCCCCCCCTGTACTGGGCCCTTCTGTCTCCCCCCCCCCCTGTACTGGGCCCTTCTGTCTCCCCCCCCCCCTGTACTGGGCCCTTCTGTCTCCCCCCCCCCCCCTGTACTGGGCCCTTCTGTCTCCCCCCCCTGTACTGGGCCCTTCTGTCTCCCCCCCCTGTACTGGGCCCTTCTGTCTCCCCCCCCCTGTACTGGGCCCTTCTGTCTCCCCCCCCCTGTACTGGGCCCTTCTGTCTCCCCCCCCCTGTACTGGGCCCTTCTGTCTCCCCCCCCCTGTACTGGGCCCTTCTGTCTCCCCCCCCCCTGTACTGGGCCCTTCTGTCTCCCCCCCCCCCTGTACTGGGCCCTTCTGTCTCCCCCCCCCTGTACTGGGCCCTTCTGTCTCCCCCCCCCTGTACTGGGCCCTTCTGTCTCCCCCCCCTGTACTGGGCCCTTCTGTCTCCCCCCCCCCCTGTACTGGGCCCTTCTGTCTCTCCCCCCCTGTACTGGGCCCTTCTGTCTCCCCCCCCCCCTGTACTGGGCCCTTCTGTCTCCCCCCCCCCCCCTGTACTGGGCCCTTCTGTCCCCCCCCCCCTGTACTGGGCCCTTCTGTCCCCCCCCCTGTACTGGGCCCTTCTGTCTCCCCCCCCCCCTGTACTCGGCCCTTCTGTCTCCCCCCCCTGTACTGGGCCCTTCTGTCTCCCCCCCCCTGTACTGGGCCCTTCTGTCTCCCCCCCCCCCTGTACTGGGCCCTTCTGTCTCCCCCCCCCCCTGTACTGGGCCCTTCTGTCCCCCCCCCCTGTACTGGGCCCTTCTGTCCCCCCCCCCTGTACTGGGCCCTTCTGTCTCCCCCCCCCCCCTGTACTCGGCCCTTCTGTCCCCCCCCCCTGTACTGGGCCCTTCTGTCTCCCCCCCCCCCCCCCTGTACTCGGCCCTTTGCGTTAAATTTAGTCTTTGACTTATGGCATGTTTTCTTATTGTTTAAATTAGATTTTATAGAAAGTGCTAATAAATATATATTTGACTATTTATACTTTTAATTCTTGAGAGTAAATGCGTAAATTTGGGCCATGCTTGTAGGGGGCCCCAGTGCATTACTTTGCCCAGGGGCCCATGATGCTATTAAGATGGCTCTGAGTGTGGAGGGGAAAAATAAGCCCATTAGCAGAGTGGTGTAAAAACTGATAAGGATCCTGCCGGTCACTCATTAGTTCTAATAGTGCGACCAGTACTTTCACCCTGCCCCCCCCCCCTCCCTTTATATCTGTGTTCATGGCTTTCACAAAATTGTTCAGCGGACCAGACTCGCGGGTAAACAGCAAAAAAAAAAATAAAATCCTCCTGACACTAAAACCTGCAAATCGAACGGCAAGCGGGTTCAGAAAGCATCGTAGGAAAGAACAACAACATCGCCTTTCCAATAAAAGCTTTCATGGCTGACAGATAAGATAGCAGGTAAATAAATAGCTGTTAAAGTTCAATTTATAGTACATATCTGGGTGACGAATTGCTTGGCTACTCTTTTTTAGTTTTATTTCCTGTTTTTTTTTCATGATTCCTCACTCTTACTCACCAAAAGTTTTGAAATTGATGGATCTGTAAACCTACAATGTATGGCCAAGAGTCTCCGGACATCTAGTCATTAGACATGTGCACAACAAAAAAAATTCGTTTATTTTCGTTTCGTTTTTTTCGTTTCCGAAAAAAAATCGTTTTTGTTTGTTTCGTTTTTTTTTCGTTTCCGTCGATTCGTAACGATTCGTACATTCGTAAGTCGTCGGTGTTCGTATTCGTAACGATTCGTTCATTCGTAAGAGTTATTTTTTCGTTCATTCGTTTTTCGTTAGTTTCATTTTCGGACGCATTCGTATTTATTCGTACATTCGTAACATTCGTAACATTCGTAGATTCGTAATCGGAGCATAATTCATAATTTTATGTAATGTGTATGCTATTATTACATTTTAATCATTTACGAATCGAAAAAAAAAGTTACGAATCGAAAAAAAAAAGTTACAAATGTACGAATTTTTTGGTTCAATAGAGACACGGAAAATTACAAATCGAAAAAAAAAAAAAAAAAAAAAAAAAAAAAAAGTTACGAATCGAAAAAAAAAAAAAGTTACGAATCGAAAAAAAAGTTACAAATGTACGAATTTTTTGGTTCAATAGAGACACGGAAAATTACAAATCGAAAAAAAAAAAAAAAAAAAAAAAAAAAAAAAGTTACGAATCGAAAAAAAAAAAAAAGTTACGAATCGAAAAAAAAAAAAAGTTACAAATCGAAAAAAAAAAGTTACGAATGTACGAATTTTTTTGTTCAATAGAGACACGGAAAATTACAAATCGAAAAAAAAAAAAAAAAAAAAAGTTACGAATTGAAAAAAAAGTTACGAATCGAAAAAAAAAAGTTACAAATGTACGAATTTTTTGGTTCAATAGAGACACGGAAAATTACAAATCGAAAAAAAAAAAATAAATAAAAGTTACGAATCGAAAAAAAAAAAAAAAGTTACGAATCGAAAAAAAAAAAAGTTACGAATCGAAAAAAAAAAAAAAAGTTACAAATCGAAAAAAAAGTTACGAATGTACGAATTTTTTTTGTTCAATAGAGACACGGAAAATTACAAATCGAAAAAAAAAAAAAAAAAAAAAGTTACGAATCGAAAAAAGTTACGAATCGAAAAAAAAAAAAAGTTACGAATGTACGATTTTTTTTTTTGTTCAATCCATTCGAAGCACGTTTAGCAGCGCCATTGTAAGGGACACGGAAAATTACAAATTCAACAAAAAAAAAAAGTTACAAATGTACGAATTTTTGGATTCAATAGAGACACGGAAAATTACAAATCGAAAAAAAAAAAAAAAAAAAAAAAAAAAAAGTTACGAATCGAAAAAAAAAAAAGTTACAAATCGAAAGAAAAAAAAAAAAAAGTTACGAATGTACATTTTTTTTGGTTCAATAGAGACACGGAAAATTACAAATCGAAAAAAAAAAAAAAAAAAAAAGTTACGAATTGAAAAAAAAAAAAAAAAAGTTACGAATCGAAAAAAAAAAAAAGTTACGAATGTACGAATTTTTTGGTTCAATAGAGACACGGAAAATAACAAATCGAAAAAAAAAAAAAAAAAGTTACAAATCGAAAAAAAAAAAAGTTACGAATGTACGAATTTTTTTGTTCAATAGAGACACGGAAAAATTACGAATCGAAAAAAAGTTACGAATCGAAAAAAAAAGTTACGAATGTACGAATTTTTTTGTTGAATCTATTCGAAGCACGTTTAGCAGCACCATTGTAAGGGACACGGAAAATTACCAATTCAAAAAAAAAAAAAAGTTACGAATGTACGAATTTTTTTCGTTCGTTTTTTTTTTTCGGATTTTCTTCATTAGTACATTCGTTGTTTCTTGTTTTGTTTTTTTTTTCGGATTTTCGTTGTTTTTCGGATTCGTTCGATTCGAATGATTCGTTATTCGGATTCGTACGATTCGAATGATTCGTTCATTCGTACGAAAACGAACGAACGAAAATAACGAAAAAAAAAAACGAAAAAACGAATTGCACATGTCTACTAGTCACCCCACCTATGTGAGGTTGTAGGACAGTGATGGCGGACCTTGGCATCTCAAATGCTTTGGAACTACATTTCCCATGATGCTCATGCACTCTGCAGTGTAGCTGAGCATCATGGGAAATGTAGTTCTAAAACGTGGGGTGCCAAGGTTCACCATCACGGTAGGACATCCCTGTTATGTTTTTTTTTTAGATACCAGTTGGTTTGCACCAGAGCTCCCGATGATGGAGATGAGCTGGAAAAACCCTAGTGGTCCCAGCTTTCTTTGCCATAAATTGGCAGCAGGTCAGGACCCTCAAGATTGCCCCACCTAGGGTAGTGTCTAAAACAGGTTAAAGCGGTTCTGCACTGTTTTTTTTTTTTTTTTTTTTTTTGGGGAATACAATGCCAAGGATTAGGAGGTAAATTGGGGGACTCACGTGTTCCATCTTCATAATCGATCGCAGCCGGTTTTCCTCCAATAAAATTATTTATATAATGCTTTTCTGCTAGGGGCCATCTTGCCTGTGGGCATGTGAAACCCCACGGGCACTTCAGATGGCCCAGCATGCACCGCCGTTACTGCGCCGAGCTCGCGCGTGCGCAGTAACGGCAAAGTGCAGCTCACGTTCTCCGAAATTCTCGCGAGATGTCGGCACATCTGCCGACATCTCGCGAGATTTCGGAAGATGTGTCCGAAATCTCGCGAGATTTCGAAAGATGTGTCCGAAATCTCGCGAGATTTCGGAAGATGTGGCCGAAATCTTGCGAGATTTCGGAAGATGCCCGCACAGACTCCTGGGATCAATGACACCAGATCCCAGGAGACAGTGCGGTGTGACGACGATCGACGCAGAGACCCCGCCCCCCCCGCAGAGACAGAGAAAAGGAAGTCATCGATTACAAGGTAAGTGGAAAAAAAAAAACACATTTCATTTAGTACTCTTTGCCTGATTTGGAAGGCAAAGAGATTTACTAAATGAAATGTGTGCAGAACCGCTTTAAGGTGTGGAATCAAGAGAGTAGTCATGTCGGGCAGAGTCTTGGCAGGCAAGTTTGAAGTCAGATACAGGCAGGATTGGAGAGAGGGGGCAGGCGAGAGAAGTCAGGTCAATCCAGATGGGCAGCAGACCGGCAAGTATTGAAGCACTTTAGCTCTGGGGTTAGTGATAAGACACCGCACCATCCATTTCACATGCTGGAGCCTTCTTTAGTGGATGGGCCCAGGGTTGTTTCAGGGAACTATGCAAGTCCTGTCACGTACCTTACAGCGGAGCCCGAAATGACGAGGGCGGCCTCTTGCACGGTCCAGGTCCTAGCACCCCTGGAGGTGGAGACAGGAACTGCTAGGGCAGCGGAAGGGTGCAGGTGCCTGTAGGCAGGTATATAGCAGGTCAGGAACAAGCAGGAGTTGGCAAGGGGCTGGCAGAGAAGTACACAGACGGCAGGCAGGCTCGTGGTCGGGGGCAGGCAGAGGTCGGCAACAGGTCAGGCAGCGAAGTACAGGATCAGGAGACAAAGCCGAAGTCAGAGGTTCAAGCCGAGGTCGGTGCAGGTAAACAAGGCAGACAAGGTTGCAGGGGTGATCCAAGAGAGTAGTCAGGAAGAGCCGGGTATTCAAGATCAGGTGAAGTCAGACAAGGCAAAAGCAAGGTATGCAGGAACAAGCTGAGACAATCCAGCACTGGTGCTAAGTGGATGCTCGTTTAAATAGGGCGCCGTGCGTGCGCGCATGCACCGTGCGTGCGCGCATGCGCACAAGAACGTGCACAGTGCGCATGTCCGTTCCACAAAAAAATGTGCCGATGCGCACATCTGTGCGCCAATGCACACATCCGTGCGCCGATGCGCATATATATGTTAGAAAAAGGTGCGCAAATGCGCATATTGGATCCGGGATTTACCTGCTTGGTGCGGAGGTTCCCTGACAGTCCCGGAAGAAGTGGAGGTTTTGGAATACTGGAAGTCTTGGCAGGGATGATGTAAGTACTGGAGTTCCTAGGAAGCCTGGATGCCCTGGCAGGAATTCTGTGAGTACTGTACCAATGCTATTCCCAAAACCATTGCCATTTAATATGGAGTTGTTCCTTCCTCTCTTATGGAAAGGCCATTACAAATTTATTGATTTTTTATATATATATATATTACATAAATAACAATATATCAATAAATTTGTAATTTTTTACAATTACTGTATGTGATCTGTTTTTAAATCCTAACTTGAGGAACCGTTTTCTTACTATACGTATCCGGGATGTGGTCCACAAACAGCAATAGTCAGGCAGCTGTGGCAAACTTTCTTTCGGCCATTAGAGTTCATCCACCAATCACACCTCTATGAGCTTTCTGGACATCCGATTTCAAAACCTATGGCCAACAATATGGAGTTGCCCTCTATAACAGTCTCCTCTCTTCTGGGAAGACTTTCCACAGGATTTTGGAGGGTGTCTGTGGGAATTCGTGCCCATTTGTGATGTCAGGTTCCTGGCTCATGAAGGCGAGAGTAACTTGGTTTCAGGGTCATGTAAGATATACTTTTATTTAAAGGACAATACCACGGGTCCTTCCTTGAGCTTTGTCCATCTATTACTATATTTATTTGATAGCGGTATAATTTTGTCTTTGCCTAGAATACATACTAAGGACTTTCCCCATTTTTATGTCTGAATGATATCTATTAAAGTGGATGTTGACCCTAGAATCACTTTATGAACATTAAATTGCCTTACTGTACAACATATGTACCTTGATAAATGCGGAGCACCATGCTGTTGTCCAGCAATTTGCCGGGGTTGAGGAACTCTCAGGACTTGGGACAAGGGCAGAAAAATTATTACATTGTTTTTGTTCCTTATGCTGAGTCTTGAGAGGGCCTCAACGCTTTTTCATACTTACACTTGGGTAGAAATACTTACAAGAGAGCTGTACCAAAAAGAATACAAAGGTGGTTACAACTTTTTTTTTTTAAGTAACTTTTCTTCCTTCTTCTTTTTCTTCTTCGTTCTTCTTTCTTCTTCATTCTTCTTTCTTCCCCCTTCTTCTTTCTTCCCCCTTCTTCTTCTTTCTTACCCCTTCTTCTTTCTTCCCCCTTCTTCTTTCTTCCCCCTTCTTTCTTCTTGCCCCTTCTTTCTTCGCCCTACTTCTTTCTTCCCACTTCTTCTCCCTTCTTCTTTCTTCTCCCTTCTTCTTTTTTCCCCCTTCTTCTCCCTTCCCCCTTCTTCTCCCTTCTTCTTTTTTTCCCCCTTCTTCTCCCTTCTTCTTTCTTCTCCCTTCTTCCACCTTCTTCTTTCTTCCTTCTTCACTCTTCTTCTTTCTTCCTTCTTCACTCTTCTTCTTTCTTCCTTCTTCACTCTTCTTCCCACTTCTTCTCCCTTCTTCTTTCTTCCCCCTTCTTCTTTCTCTTCCCCCTTCTTCTCCCTTCTTCTTTCTTCCTTCTTCACTCTTCTTCTTTCTTCCCCCTTCTTTCTTCTTCCCACTTCTTCTCCCTTCTTCTTTCTTCCTTCCCTTCTTCCTTCTTCCCCCCCCCTTCTTCCCCCTTCTTCTTTCTTCCCCCCTTCTTCTCCCTTCTTCTTTCTTCCCCCCTTCTTCTTTCTTCTTCCTTTTCCCTTCTTCTTTCTTTCTTCTTTCTTCCCCTTCTTTTTTTTCTGTTTTTTTTCTTCCCCCCTTCTTCTTTCTTTTTTCCTCTTCTTTCTTCTGTAAATACTGGATTCCAAGCAGAAGCAAAGTGCCATCGTTGAATTCTTGACAAAGGAGGGGGGCAGGCTGTCCTACATCCACAGAAGGCTACAGAATGTTTATGGATATAACACATTAACAAGAGTAATGTGCACAGATGGAAACCACCATTGAAGACCAACCACTCCAGTAGAAGACCATCAACGCTGGACAGTCTTCACCCCTCTTTCGTCAGGAACTCAGTGACAGCATGTTGCTTCTGCTTGGAATCCATTATTTACCTCCAATGAAAAAGAAGAAGAGTTACTCTACCAACATGTGAAATTTGAACAACCTTAAATACAGCCCTCGTATTTGAGCATAGAATGTTTCCTCCTCCACTGCTCACCAAAATATGTAGGGAAAGCTAGTAGTAGTTACATTCAACTGGACTTATACTGTTGGAGCCAGAGGCATAGCTTGAAGCTTGTGGGCCCCGATGCAAAAGTTGACCTGAGCCCCCCCCCCCCCCCCACTACTTCAACGTGCATGCAGATACAGGGCGTATCTGGCTTTTATGTTGCCCTTCTGACCTGTGAAATTCTCTGGTCGGAACGGCAGTGTAGTTGCAGATACACCCTGTGCAGATCATGACTAACTGGCTTGTGTTGTAAAGGAATGTGATTTCAGCCCTGCGGAGGAGGAACAGTATAGAGTGCTGTAATGGGAAAGGAGCTCAGCAGCGGGGCATAGCATGCAGGGTGGAGGGGGTGGTTAGAGGGCTTTGGGGGGGGGGCAACTTAGATCTGGGAGGGCAAAGCCATGTGACACAGAATCTGGAGCCTGCAGCCCTTCAGGGGCCCCCCGAGGAAGTGTTAAGGGATTTATTTTAGCAATCTCTGAAGGTTTCTCTGTCAGTGTTGGCCGGTGTTGGGGGAATGTCACCTCCCGGAGGTGTGTGTCTTTTCCCCAGTTGTCAGGGAAGTGGGGTAAGTAGACATCCCGGGGGGGGGGGGGTTAAGAGAATCCCAGCTGGTGACTAGGAGACACTGAGAAGTGTCATACCTCACCAGTGACAACGGTCCCATAGTGGCTACAGGACGGCACTCTCCTCCTCTTGCCTCGCTGAGCTCAGTTACCATTCCATGTTGCCAGCACACAGCATGGACACTTCCCCACCCTGGGCTGTTCTCACCTCGTGCTCCTCTCCATTCAGGGAATGGCTCACAGCTTCTCCCCAGCCAATGGGAACAGAGGGCTGTGGACTGTGAAAGGCAAAGTAGAAGCCCAGTACTGGATCGTGGCTGTGGGGCCCTAGGGCAGATCGAAGCTGGATTTTGTGGTGGATATGATAATATGACAGGGAGGCTGCAGGGGCCTCCTGGAGCTAGGGGTGGGGTTTGCGATTGTGACCCCTGCAACCCCTTATGCTACGCCCATGGTTGGAGCCCTTTCATAGCTTCTCCCAGCCACTTCTTTGGTTCTGGTAAGTGTTATTGAAGGTTTCTCATGTATCCAGGTCACGGTATATTTAGTAGTAGTAGTTGGCCACATTCATCTGGACTTGTTATTTAACGTTGAAGACATTTTGTAGCTTCTCTGAGCCACTTCCTCAGTTTTAATGAGTGTCAGGAATGTCTTGTTGGGAATGTTTTTGTGGAAGTGCTATGGACTAGTTTTGTATACTAATTGTTTCCTGCCGTGTCTCAGTAAGCTAAAGGGGGGGAAAAGGACTCTTGGAAAAGTTGTAGAATCAGCACACGATTTGCGAGGCAAACAAGAGTGGATCATAAATCTTTTGGCCTTCACTTACTGAGTCAAAATCAGCCAAAATTAGACTTTTATGTTGTGTTTTCCAAGTCAACAGATATTGTCTAAAGCTGGATTCCAAGAAAACGACTACATTTCCAGATGAAATACTTCTATTTCTACAAGAAAGCTGCAGTTGGTGCAACCGATTTGAGATTTCGTACAACTAGGTGTCAATGGGGACTGGTTCAGATTGATTATTGTCAGGAGAAAAGGTAGGTTGACTCTGAATGGGGCCACTAGATCAGGCCTGAAGGGCAAGTACGTATTAGACATGTGCACAACAAAAAAATTTGTTTAGTTTTTTTCGTTTCCGAAAAAATTTAGTTTATTTTCGTTTTGTTTTTTTTCGTTTCCGTTGATTCGTAACGATTCGTACATTCGTAAGTTGTCGGTGTTCGTATTCGTAACGATTCGTACATTCGTAAAAGTTATTTTTTCGTTGATTCGTTTTTTCGTTAGTTTAATTTCCGTTTATTCGAAATTCGGACGCATTCGTATTTATTCGTACATTCGTAACATTCGTAGATTCGTAATCGGAGCATAATTCATAATTTTATGTAATGTGTATGCTATTATTACATTTTAAGAGACACGGAAAAATTACGAATCGAAAAAAAAAGTTACGAATGTACGAATTTTTTCGTTCGATCCATTCGAAGCACGTTAAGCAGCGCCATTGTAAGAGACACGGAAAATTACGATTCGAAAAAAAAAAGTTACGAATGTACGAATTTTTTTCGTTCAATCCATTCGAAGCACGTTAAGCAGCGCCATTGTAAGAGACACGGAAAATTACGAATCAAAAAAAAAAAGTTACGAATGTACGAATTTTTTCGTTCAATCCATTCGAAGCACGTTAAGCAGCGCCATTGTAAGAGACACGGAAAATTACGAATCAAAAAAAAAAAAGTTACGAATGTACGAATTTTTTTCGTTCGATCTATTCGAAGCACGTTAAGCAGCGCCATTGTAAGACACGGAAAATTACGAATCGAAAAAAAAAAAAGTTACGAATGTACGAATTTTTTTCGTTCAATCCATTCGAAGCACGTTATGCAGTGCCATTGTAAGGGACACGGAAAATTACCAATTCAACAAAAAAAAAAAGTTACGAATTTTCCTGTTCCTGTTTTCGTTTTTCGGATTTTCTTCATTCGTACATTCGTTGTTTCTAATTAGTTTTTTTTCGGATTTTCGTTGTTTTTCGGATTCGTTCGAGTCGAACGATTCGTTAATCGGATTCGTTCGATTCGAACGATTCGTTCATTCGTACGAAAACGAACGAACGAAAATAACGAAGAAAAACGAAACGAATTGCACATGTCTAGTACGTATACTGTAGGCAGCACGTAGTACAACTTGGGTCACATATGCAGCATATTCATTACACCTCAGTCCATCAACAGAATGGTAGAAGTGAAGAGAAAGGAGGGTAATCAAAGTAAAGGGTTGAAGGTTGGGGGGGGTGGGAGGAGCCAACCAAGGGGGTTGGCACAAGACCTAGGTGCTAAGGTATTGTGGGGGCTTTACAATTCCAATCAGCGCTCAAAGTTGCACGGGAGAGAAGTGGAGATCCATGGTTCCCAGACTCTACGAAATTTAGTCATGGAGTCTAGCAGGGAAATTTGCTATTTTTTAGTGTTTTATCCTTTCTTGCGCCTGGATGCTTGTGATCTCCAGCTGCCACTTTGCAGCCACTCCTGTCTAGATGCCCTCCAGCGATGGTTTGCATGGCATTTCCTGATGGGTGACAACAACGGGTCATGCTTGTGTAATGTGTGCTGAAATGGCCACTTGTAGTCTTCCATTGAAAGCCTATGTGACAGGGTGACAACCCAGGAGGACAACTGGGAGAGAGGGGACAAAATGTTGTCACCCTATAACAGGAAGTGCCTGTACAAGGACCTTCATGGCAGGATGTCCGGGGATGATTTTAATGAAAGCTACAGATTTGAAAAATTAAAAAGATCTTTTTGAAATGACGTTACTATGTTAACTACATCCCACCTATAGCAGAATGACGGCCGGGGTGGTGGTTTCATTATCCTGACTGGGCTGTCATATGACGTCCAGCAGGATAAGCCGATCAGGGGCTTCCTCGAAAGTGCGCAGTGCGGCGAGCGATCTCTGTAAAGAGTCTATATCGTAGGCTCTTTACCATGTGATCGGCTGTGTCCAATCACACTTGATCACATCGTAACCAGGAAGTGGCAGTCATCGGCTTTTCCTCTATTCGCATTGAAAGGGAGTGGGTAGAGGAGAGCCGATAAGTGGCTCTCCTGATGGGGTGCATTGATAATCAGTGCATTGATTATCAGTGCAGACCCATCAGCGGTGCCCACAAGGGTGCCCACCTAGAGTGCCAATCCGTGACCACCTGGGATGCCAATCACTGCCCATCAGTAATGCCTGTCAGTGCCTCCTCCATAGCTCCCAACTGTCCCTGATTTGGAGCAATGTCCCTCTTTCCTCCTCATTTGTCCCTCATTATGGTCTGATCTATATAGTTGTATATAAAATGCACTTTTTATCTTTCAAAAAGTGTTTCCTGGCGCTAAACCGTTCATCCAAATACTAAATTGATGCATTTGTAAGTTTTAAGCGCCAATATAACGGATTAGTAGTGGTAAAAAAAAAAAAAAAGCCCTTGTGAATTGAATTAACCTTTTTTAAGGGGGTGTGGCAGGGGGCGTGTCCTATGCCTGCATACGTTTGGTAGTAGGTGTCCCTCGTTCCCATCTCAAAATGTTGGGAGGTATGGCCTCCTCATCAGTGCTGCCTATCGGTGCCCATTAATGCCACCTATCAGTGCTCATCAGAGCTGCATATCAGTGCCCATCAGTGCTGCATATTAGTGCCGCCTAGCAGTGCCTGTCAATGAAGGAGAAAACTTACTTGCAGTATTTACAAAATTTTATAACAAACGTTGTGCTGCCCCAACGGGGCATAGAATTGATATACAGTGGAACCTCGGATTGCGAGTAATGCGGTTAACAAGCGTTTCGCATTACCAGCACTGTATTTTAAAAAATCTTAACTCTTGTCTCGCAATTCAGGTCAAAGCGTGTGCCGTACAGCTTTTGGCCTGAGGTGTGGGGGGGGGGGCTCCGATCGGCACTGTTCGGAAATGCACGGAAAGGCCCGAGGACAGCTCAGCTGACCTCAGCAAACCTCAGGAACAGAGTATTTTCGAGGTTTGCCGAGGTGTCCTCGGGCCTTTTCGGACATTTCCGAGGCTCTCCGGCGCCCCCTGGCTCTGGCCGCATGCGGTATTGCATGCCATTGCAGTCCTGGAATGGATTATGCTTGTAATCCGAGGTTTTACTGTACTTTGGATTACGAGCATTCTCCTGGATTCTCCACTGTAGACTGTTTTCCTAACCATTTTTTATGGACGATTATATTTAGTTCACATGCTGCCATCTAGTGACCTTTTGTGGTAATGCACTTGTCTTCTGTTATGACACACTTCCTTTATATGTGATGCTCCACCCTCCTTCCTGTGTTTTTGTACTTCCTGTGTCATGAATGCAGGTACAAGCCACATGTAGCCGGGCGCATTTATTCTGCATTGTAAGCTACAGACAATATCATCTTTTGACCGCATAAATACTACAACCTATTCATCTGTTTTTTATCCTGTCATCTTCTGTAACCTGATGTTCAGAATAAAAGCACCTCTGTGGATGGAATCGGTATTTGGTGAGTTCAAGCTATCTGATGAGGATTGTCCTCAGTGATTAGATCTTATACAGGCCAGGCATAGAGGTCTCACAAGGCATAAATCACTGAGTCAGAATAAATGTTTTTTTTCAAAATTTTCAGCCTTTTTTTTTATTTGTTTAGCAAAAATAAAACCCTGTACATAAACTAATAAATGCTGCACAAATGTTGTTGTGTAACCTTCACATTCAATAATGATACTGTTAACTCAAAACAAATATCATCATAAAATGTTGAAATCCTATGAGATTACATTTTTTTTCATATATTGCAATCCTTTGCAATTTTATGTGCTGCAATCCTATGCGATAATTCTATTGACAAACTGTGTACATATACAGTGGTGTGAAAAAGTGTTTGCCCCCTTCCTCATTTCCTGTTCCTTTGCATGTTTGTCACACTTAAGTGTTTTCGGAACATCAAACCAATTTAAACAATAGTCAAGGACAACACAAGTAAACACAAAATGCAATTTGTAAATGAAGGTGTTTATTATTAAAGGTGAAAAAAAATCCAAACCATCATGGCCCTGTGTGAAAAAGTGATTGCCCCCTAAACCTAATAACTGGTTGGGCCACCCTTAGCAGCAACAACTGCAACCAAGCGTTTGCGATAACGTGCAATGAGGCTTTTACAGCGTCCTGGAGGAATTTTGGCCCACTCATCTTTGCAGAATTGTCCTAATTCAGTTACATTAGAGGGTTTTCGAACATGAACGGCCTTTTTAAGGTCATACCACAACATCTCAATAGGATTCAGGTCAGGACTTTGGCTAGGCCACTCCAAAGTCTTCATTTTGTTTTTTCTTCAGCCATTCGGTGGTGGACTTGCTGGTGTGTTTAGGATCATTGTCCTGCTGCAGAACCCAAGTTCGTTTCAGCTTGAGTACACGAACAGATGGTCGGACATTCTCCTTCAGGATCTCTTGGTAGACAGCAGAATTCATAGTTCCTTTTATCACGGCAAGTCTTCCAGGTCCTGAAGCAGCAAAACAGCCCCAGACCATCACACTACCACCACCATATTTTACTGTTGGTATAATGTTCTTTTTCTGAAATGCAGTGTTCCTTCTACGCCAGATATACTTGGACACACACCTTCCAAAGAGTTCCACTTTTGTCTCATCGTCCACAGAATGTTGTCCCAAAAGTCTTGGGGATCATCAAGATGTGTTGTGGAGAAATTGAGACGAGCTTTGATGTTCTTTTTGCTCAGCAGTGGTTTTCTCCTTGGAACTCTGCCATGTAGGCCATTTTTGCCCAGTCTTTTCCTGATGGTGGAGGCATGAACGCTGACCTTAACTGAGGCAAGTGAGGCCTGCAGTTCCTTGGACGTTGTTGTGGGGTCTTTTGTGACCTCTTGGATGAGTCGTCGCTGCGCTCTTGGGGTAATTTTGGGCGGCCGGCCACTCCTGGGAAGGTTCACCACTGTTCCATGTCTTCGCCATTTGTGGATAATGGCTCTCACTGTGGTTCGCTGGATTCCCAAAGCTTTGGAAATGGCTTTATAACCCTTTCCAGACTGATAGATCTCAATTACTTTCTTTCTCAATTGTTCCTGAATTTCTTTGGGTCTCGGCATGATGTGTAGCTTTTAAGGATCTTCTGGTGGACCTTACTGTGTCAAGCAGCTCCTATTTAAGTGATGCCTTGATTGTGAACAGGTGTGGCAATAATCAGGCTTGGGTGTGGCTAGAGAAATTGAACTCATAGTATGTTTTAACAAGGGGGGCAATCACTTTTTCACACAGGGCCATGATGGTTTGGATTTTTTTTCACCTTTAATAATAAACACCTTCATTTACAAATTGCATTTTGTGTTTACTTGTGTTGTCCTTGACTATTGTTTAAATTGGTTTGATGTTCCGAAACACTTAAGTGTGACAAACATGCAAAGGAACAGGAAATGAGGAAGGGGGCAAACACTTTTTCACACCACTGTACATAACTCTATATAGGGTGCATCCACAATGGGTAACCAATATTAATAATGATAAATATTATACAAATATATCGTGCATATATATATATTAAAGTGCTCTGAACTGATGTGTCCCCTCCTTTGCTGAGAGCATTCCGCTGTCTCACACACCGTCCTGCCCCCTCCCCAATGCGTGTCGATACCGGGAAATTACGTCATATGTGATTTTAACCATTAAGGGCCATCCTGCTGCAGTAAATGTACGTGGGGGGGGGTCCTTAAGTGGTTAAAGCTCTGAAAGCTGAAAAACTGGCCTGGGCAAGAAAAAAAGGGTGAAAGTGGCCGGTATTGAAGGGGTTAAAATTTGTAGAGATTATACTGGTTGGGCTTGCTTTAGTCTTTTGAATGTCTCTCACTAAATGCTCCCCTATTCAGAAAACATTTTAACAGAACTGGGCCTTTTGTGCTGTCATTTTTGCTTGATTTCCATATCCACCATCCAATTATTTTCCACTCAGTGAACTGCTGAATATTTTCTATTTATAACCGATTTCACTGAATTTCTGGGAGGTCAGCTGAGTCCTCGCACTGCGTTAGAACAATACTTTGTTTTGCATAGTATGTTGCTTGCGCGCACTGAAATTATAAAATGATACATCGACTATGATTATTATGCATCACCCACACAAAGGAGATAAAAGACTTCCTTTTTTTTTATAGAACTATTCATTCCCCGAGATGAAAACATAAGATTAAATCATTTGCCAATCAATAAATGTTTAAGAGTTCATGCCAGAACATGAGAGGAGGTCATGGTAAAGGTCTAAAAAATGGATGGAGAATCCGAGACCAACACAAAGTAGTTCAGTCACTATGTGGCGTTTTTGTACGGCACAAAATTGTTTCCCATTTGGCCAAAGGAGCATTTGGGTGGTCAGGTACTGATGTTACTTGGCTCACAATCGACAATCCGAATTCATTCCAAAAGGGTCTTCAGTAGGGTTTGAGGTCTCGGCTCTGTGCAGGATAATTGAGTTTTTCTATACCCATCACACACATATACTGTATGAGCTTTTTTGACATCTAATTCTAAAATTATGGCCATTAATATGGAGCCCCCTTTTGTGACCATCCTCCACTCTTCTGGGAAGCCCTTCCACAAGATTTCGGAAGATGTCTGTGGGAATGTGTCCCGTTTTTGTGAGGTCGGGTACTGATGTTGGTGTCAGAAACCATGAAATCACGCCGAGACAGAAGTACAGTTAAATCACACTTGTTTAATAATAAAAGTAAAAAAGAACAAACATAGTCAAAACATAGCCAAAGTTCAGTAACCGGAACGGATAGTCAGCCAAGCCAGAAGTCAGGGATCAGTGTAGTGGAACGGCAAGCAGGATCTGGAGCCAGAAGGGATGTGAGCCAAGCGAGTCTTGAACAGGATCACAGGAGATAGTTTCTGTGATGTTGACCAAGGCGAAGGCAGAGCTCCTCTGGACTGGACGGCTTAAGTAGGCAGGACTGGCGAGCAGGATATCATCAACAGCTGAGTAACTGTGGAGAGATGGGAGCTGGCAATTAGCTGACAGCTGAGTGGCCAGCTCAGAGAAGGAAGGGCTGAGCCCGGCCCTGACAGTTGGATGAGAAGACCTGGCTCAGAATCTGCGTTCTAATTCATCCCAAAGGTGTTCAGTAGGTTTGAGGTCAGGGCTCTGTGCAGGGTAATCTAGTTCCTCCACACCAAACTGGTCAAACCAAATCTTCATGGAGCTGGTGCCACTCTTCTGAGAAGGCTTTATACAAAATTTTGGAGTGTGCCTTTGGAATATTTGTGCTCCTTCAGCCAAAGAAGCATCTATGAGGTCAAGTACTGACTTAGCTCACTATCAGCATCCCAATCCATTTCAAAGCTGTTCAGTAGGGTTGAGGTCAGGGCTCAATGCAGGACATTTGAGTTCCTCTACACCAAACTGGTCAAACCATGTCTTTATGAATTTGTCTCCACTCTGGAAATGGAAGGACTTCCTACAAAACCTTAGATTGTGTGTGTGAAAATTTTGTGCCCATTTGGCCAAAGGAGCATTGGTGGAGTCAGGTATTGACATTGGATGAGAAGACTTGGCTCACAACCCATTTCATCCCAAAGGTGTTCAGTAGGGTTGAGGTCAGGGCTCAGTTCAGGACACTCAAGTTCGTTCGCACCAAACTGGTCGAACCGTGTCTACATGAAGCTGTCTCCACTCTTCTGGAAATGGAAGGACTTCCTACAAAACTTTGGATTGTGTCTATTAAAATTTTGTGCCCATTTGGCCAAAGGAGCATTGGTGGGTTCAGGTATTGACATTGGATGAGAAGACTTGGTTTACAACCCATTTCATCTCAAAGGTGTTCAGTATGGATGAAGTCAGGGCTCTGAGCAGAACACTCAAGTTCCTCCAACCCAAATTGGCCAAACCAAATCTTCATGGAGCTAGTGCCACTCTTCTGAGAAGGCTTTATACAAAATTATGGAGTGTGTCTGTGTGTCTGTCTGAATATTTGTGCTCCTTCAGCCAAAGGAGAATTTTATGAGGTCAGGTACTGAGTTATCTTTCTATCGGCATCCCAGTCCATGTCAAAGGTGTTCAGTAGGGTTGAGGTCAGGGCTCAGTTCAGGACACTCAAGTTCCGTGGCACCAAACTGGTCGAACCGTGTCTATATGAAGCTGTCTCCACTCTTCTGGAAATGGAAGGACTTCCTACAAAACTTTGGATTGTGTCTGTGGAAATTTGTGCCCATTCGGCCAAAGGAGCATAGGTGAGGTCAGGAATTGATACTGGACGAGAAGACTTGGCTCACAACCCATTTCATCCCAAAGGTGTTCAGTAGGGTTGAGGTCAGCGCTCAGTTCAGGACACTCAAGTTCCTTCGCACCAAACTGGTTGAACCGTGTCTATATGAAGCTGTCTCCACTCTTCTAGAAATGGAAGGACTTCCTACAAAACTTTGGATTGTGTCTGTGCAAATTTGTGCCCATTCGGCCAAAGGAGCATAGATGAGGTCAGGAATTGATAGTGGAAGAGAAGACTTGGCTCACAACCCATTTCATCCCAAAGGTGTTCAGTAGGGTTGAGGTCAGCGCTCAGTTCAGGACACTCAAGTTTGGAGTGTGCCTTTGGAATATTTGTGCTCCTTCAGCCAAAGAAGCATCTATGAGGTCAAGTACTGACTTAGCTCACTATCAGCATCCCAATCCATTTCAAAGCTGTTCAGTAGGGTTGAGGTCAGGGCTCAATGCAGGACATTTGAGTTCCTCCACACCAAACTGGTCAAACCATGTTTTTATGAATTTGTCTCCACTCCTCTGGAAATGGAAGGACTTCCTACAAAATCTTAGATTGTGTGTGTGAAAATTTTGTGCCCATTTGGCCAAAGGAGCATTGGTGGAGTCAGGTATTGACATTGGATGAGAAGACTTGGCTCACAACCCATTTCATCCCAAAGGTGTTCAGTAGGGTTGAGGTCAGGGCTCAGTTCAGGACACTCAAGTTCGTTCGCACCAAACTGGTCGAACCGTGTCTACATGAAGCTGTCTCCACTCTTCTGGAAATGGAAGGACTTCCTACAAAACTTTGGATTGTGTCTATTAAAATTTTGTGCCCATTTGGCCAAAGGAGCATTGGTGGGTTCAGGTATTGACATTGGATGAGAAGACTTGGTTTACAACCCATTTCATCTCAAAGGTGTTCAGTATGGATGAAGTCAGGGCTCTGAGCAGAACACTCAAGTTCCTCCAACCCAAATTGGCCAAACCAAATCTTCATGGAGCTAGTGCCACTCTTCTGAGAAGGCTTTATACAAAATTATGGAGTGTGTCTGTGTGTCTGTCTGAATATTTGTGCTCCTTCAGCCAAAGGAGAATTTTATGAGGTCAGGTACTGAGTTATCTTTCTATCGGCATCCCAGTCCATGTCAAAGGTGTTCAGTAGGGTTGAGGTCAGGGCTCAGTTCAGGACACTCAAGTTCCGTGGCACCAAACTGGTCGAACCGTGTCTATATGAAGCTGTCTCCACTCTTCTGGAAATGGAAGGACTTCCTACAAAACTTTGGATTGTGTCTGTGGAAATTTGTGCCCATTCGGCCAAAGGAGCATAGGTGAGGTCAGGAATTGATACTGGACGAGAAGACTTGGCTCACAACCCATTTCATCCCAAAGGTGTTCAGTAGGGTTGAGGTCAGCGCTCAGTTCAGGACACTCAAGTTCCTTCGCACCAAACTGGTTGAACCGTGTCTATATGAAGCTGTCTCCACTCTTCTAGAAATGGAAGGACTTCCTACAAAACTTTGGATTGTGTCTGTGCAAATTTGTGCCCATTCGGCCAAAGGAGCATAGATGAGGTCAGGAATTGATAGTGGAAGAGAAGACTTGGCTCACAACCCATTTCATCCCAAAGGTGTTCAGTAGGGTTGAGGTCAGCGCTCAGTTCAGGACACTCAAGTTTGGAGTGTGCCTTTGGAATATTTGTGCTCCTTCAGCCAAAGAAGCATCTATGAGGTCAAGTACTGACTTAGCTCACTATCAGCATCCCAATCCATTTCAAAGCTGTTCAGTAGGGTTGAGGTCAGGGCTCAATGCAGGACATTTGAGTTCCTCCACACCAAACTGGTCAAACCATGTTTTTATGAATTTGTCTCCACTCCTCTGGAAATGGAAGGACTTCCTACAAAATCTTAGATTGTGTGTGTGAAAATTTTGTGCCCATTTGGCCAAAGGAGCATTGGTGGAGTCAGGTATTGACATTGGATGAGAAGACTTGGCTCACAACCCATTTCATCCCAAAGGTGTTCAGTAGGGTTGAGGTCAGGGCTCAGTTCAGGACACTCAAGTTCGTTCGCACCAAACTGGTTGAACCGTGTCTACATGAAGCTGTCTCCACTCTTCTGGAAATGGAAGGACTTCCTACAAAACTTTGGATTGTGTCTGTGCAAATTTGTGCCCATTCGGCCAAAGGAGCATAGGTGAGGTCAGGAATTGATACTGGACGAGAAGACTTTGGCTCACAACCCATTTCATCCCAAAGGTGTTCAGTAGGGTTGAGGTCAGGGCTCAGTTCAGGACACTCAAGTTCCTTCGCACCAAACTGGTTGAACCATGTCTATATGAAGCTGTCTCCACTCTTCTGGAAATGGAAGGACTTTCTACAAAACTTTGGATTGTGTCTGTGCAAATTTGTGCCCATTCGGCCAAAGGAACATTGGTGGGGTCAGGTATTGATATTGGATGAGAAGACTTGGTTTACAACCCATTTCATCTCAAAGGTGTTCAGTATGGATGAAGTCAGGGCTCTGAGCAGAACACTCAAGTTCCTCCACACCAAATTGGTCAAACCAAATCTTCATGGAGCTAGTGCCACTCTTCAGAGAAGGCTTTATACAAAATTATGGAGTGTGTCTATGTGTCTCTGTCTGAATATTTGCGCTCCTTTAGCCAAAGGAGCATTTATGAGGTCAGGTACTGAGTTATCTTTCTATCGGCATCCCAGTCCATGTCAAAGGTGTTCAGTAGGGTTGAGGTCAGGGCTCAGTTCAGGACACTCAAGTTCCATGGCACCAAACTGGTCGAACCGTGTCTATATGAAGCTGTCTCCACTCTTCTGGAAATGGAAGGACTTCCTACAATACTTTGGATTGCGTCTGTGGAAATTTTGTGCCCATTTGGCCAAAGGAGCATTGGTGGGGTCAGGTATTGATATTGGATGAGAAGACTTGGTTTACAACCCATTTCATCTCAAAGGTGTTCAGTATGGATGAAGTCAGGGCTCTGAGCAGAACACTCAAGTTCCTCCACACCAAATTGGTCAAACCAAATCCTCATGGAGCTAGTGCCACTCTTCTGAGAAGGCTTTATACAAAATTATGGAGTGTGTCTGTGTGTCTCTGTCTGAATATTTGTGCTCTTTAGCTAAAGGAGCATTTATGAGGTCAGGTACTGAGTTACCTTTCTATCGGCATCCCAGTCCATGTCAAAGGTGTTCAGTAGGGTTGAGGTCAGGGCTCAGTTCAGGACGCTCAAGTTCCATGGCACCAAACTGGTCGAACCGTGTCTATATGAAGCTGTCTCCACTCTTCTGGAAATGGAAGGACTTCCTACAAAACGTTGGATTGTGTCCGTGCAAATTTGTGCCCATTCGGCCAAAGGAGCATAGGTGAAGTCAGGAATTGATACTGGACGACAAGACTTGGCTCACAACCCATTTCATCCCAAAGGTGTTCAGTAGGGTTGAGGTCAGGGCTCAGTTCAGGAAACTCAAGTTCCTTCGCACCAAACTGGTCGAACCGTGTCTACATGGAGCTGTCTCCACTCTTCTGGAAATGGAAGGACTTCCTACAAAACTTTGTATTGTGTCCATTTAAATTTTGTGCCCATTTGGCCAAAGGAGCATAGGTGAGGTCAGGAATTGATATTGGACGAGAAGACTTTGGCTCACAACCCATTTCATCCCAAATGCATTTAGTAGGGTTGAGGTCATGGCTTTTAGGGCGAGTCGAGGGGACTCGAGTTTAATCACTTGAGCAGAGTTTTGTTTTTTGTTTTATGCTGTGGACTTGCTGAAGAAAAAGTCCTTCTGCACTGAAGTGGGTTTTATTTTTTATTTTTTTACTGATCTGTATATTTGGAATTCTTTCCCCAGACAGATATGTATTCAGGAGGCTGTGGTGGTATGTATGTGCAGTGTAGCGTTGGCACGAATCGGAGAAGAAATGTGAATACTTTCAAGCGTGCCGTTTTTTTTTTTTTTAGTAGAATCTTCACATATTTATTGTATTTTTGCTGAATACTTTTGTAAGGCTGGTTCTGTTATTCACATTGATACAAAAATAAAGCGAAGAGAAATAAATCAAGAGTTACTGCCGGCCGGCTGTGAAAGCAAAGACATCTTGAAGAGGCTTGTTTTGGACTCTGCTTTGTGTTACCAGTAGTCTTACCATCTGCATTCCGGAGGCTCACAGTGGGGGACTCGGGGGGGGGGGGGCTCTGTGGAGTCTTTCAGTGATGGGAATGAAGATCTGCTTATCTGTAGGAACAGGTCTTCCAAAGCAGATAGGAAATGTGAGTGTTTTGGACCTATCGATGCTCATTGAACATCAGAGAGTTATCTCCATATGTATGTAGCGGCCATAACCCTCGATGGGGCGGCCTTGACTTTTGGGCTTACCGGTTACCTCCGCTTGGCTTGTTCCTCCAGGTCTAGGGGTTTCCCAGGGTTAATACCCAACGACTTTGGACGCTGACACCATAAAAGTCCTTTAGAAAGGTTTTTATTTGCAGGGGTAACATCCAACAGACCAGGCCCTTTATAGGTGGGGCCCCAGGTCCTTCATTGGTAGAGCCCCAGGCCCCTTATTGGTGGAGCCCCAGGCCCTTCATTGGTGGAGCCCTTAGGTCCTTCATTGGTGGAGCCCCAGGCCCTTCATTGGTGGAGTCCCAGGCCCTTCATTGGTGGAGCCCCAGGCTCTTCATTGGTGGCGCCCCAGGCCCTTCATTGATGGCGCCCCAGGCCCTTCATTGATGGCGCCCCAGGCCCTTCATTGGTGGCGCCCCAGGCCCTTCATTGGTGGAGCCCCAGGTCCTTCATTGGTGGAGCCCCAGGTCCTTCATTGGTGGAGCCCCAGGTCCTTCATTGGTGGAGCCCCAGGCCCTTCATTGGTGGAGCCCCAGGTCCTTCATTGGTGGAGCCCCAGGCCCTTCATTGGTCTAGCCCCAGGTCCTTCATTGATGGCGCCCCAGGCCCTTCATTGGTGGAGCCGGTTCCGGAACAGACGGATCCTTGCCCCAGACCAAGCGGGTCTAATGGGGTTAGCCAAGCTGACCATGTTGTGGGGCGGCCTTTGCTCCACGACCGGCACCCCTCGCGGGGCTACCCCGGTCCTGATCCAGGAACAGGCAGCTCCGGCCGAACGAACCCAGAAAAACGTGACCTCAGCATCTTAAGTACCCTTCCCCAGACTCCTCAGTGGGGGCCAGACGCACCCACTGATTGGCTCCGGGGAATGTTGATACCCAAACCGTCCAACCAGGCCTGGTTCTGAGCCTGTCATGTGCACCTAACTGTACACATGACCAGGCAGAACCCCAACACAGCCCAGCCAGACTGATGCCAAAGTTGACCTACACAATTAACCCTCAGAACCTTCTTATTGTTCTGAGAGAAAAAAATCTAAATTTAAACATAGCGGACACCTTGTAAAAGTGCCGCCGCTACATGTACAATTAGGGAAGTCACCATTAGATCACTACCATGCATGCGTGTAACCACTATTCCATCTTGTTTCCTGTCATCACGTTGTTGGATTCAGGTCTATAGATCCTGTTTTCTGGCGGTGAAGTTCTAAAATTTGCACTTATAAGATGTATAGCGACTTACCAATTCCATAGCTATCCATCTTCTGCTTGAAAACCAACCAGTCTGCATACAACTTCCATTTAAAAGAGTGGACCGCCGCTGCTACCTAGCTAGGTTGTTAGGTGCCTCTCGGGCACACATCCGAACCGCCATCATGAATCTGGCTTTTCCACACCAAACAGCCATATGGAGCTTTATAAATGCATTCACGTGTCCGTTTAGACGTTCGTGACGTAGAGCAGCCAGAGATAGTAAATCGGGGCCATTGATTTCACACCACCATGCTATGTCCTTGGCATTCTTCCTGATGAAGCCTGCGCTGATTTGTCTGGTGACACGCATAGACATTATGACGTCATCGTGCCTGGAAGCCGTTGCCAGGCCACTGCTTCTCCATTCAAATTTTTGACAGAGATAGTAAATCAGGGTCATTGATTTCACACCACAATGCTATGTCCAAAAACGTCCTTTGCATTCTTCCTGATCAAGCCTCTGCTGGTTGGCGGGTGAAACACGTAGACGTTTTGTTCGTCATCGTGCCTGGAAGCCTTTGCTAGGCCACCGCTTCTCCATCCAAATTTTTGCAATAGATAGAATCGTGGTGTGAAATCAATGAACCCGATTTACTATGTCCAAAAATGTCCTTTGCATTCTTCCTGAAGAAGCCTGTGCTGATTGGCGGGTGAAACGCGTAGACATTTTGTTCGTCATCGTGCCTGGAAGCCGTTGCCGGCCACCGCTTCTCCATTCAAATTTTTGACAGGGATAGCATTGTGGTGTGAAATCAATGACCTTAATTTTACTATCTCTGGCAAAAATTTGGATGGAGAAGCGGTGGCCGCCAGCGGCTTCCAGGCATGATGATGAACAAAGCGTCTACGTGTTTCACCCGCCAATCAGCACAGGCTTCATCAGGAAGAATGCAAAGAAAATTTTTGGGCGTTAACGGCTTCCAGGCATGAACAAAACGTCTACGTGTTTCACCAGCCAATCAGCACAGGCTTCATTAGGAAGAATGCAAATAGTAAATCAAGGTCATTGATTTCACACCACAATGCTATGTTCAAAAATGTTCTTTGCATACTTCCTGATGAAGCCTGTGCTGATTGGGGGGGGTGAAACACGTAGTCGTTTTGTTCGTCATCGTGTCTGGAAGCCGTTGACGACCACCACTTCTCCATCCAAATTTTTGACAGAGATAGTAAATCGGGGTCATTGATTTCACACAACAATACTATGTCCAAAAATGTCCTTTGCATTCTTCCTGATGAAGCCTGTGCTGATTGGTGGGTGAAACACGTAGACGTTTTGTTCGTCATCATGCCTGGAAGGCGTTGACGGCCACCACTTCTCCATCCAAATTTTTGCCATAGATAGTAAATCAGGGTCATTGATTTCACACCACAATGCTATGTCCAAAAACGTCCTTTGCATTCTTCCTGATGAAGCCTGTGCTGATTGGTGGGTGAAACACGTAGACGTTTTGTTCGTCATCGTGCCTGGAAGCCGTTGACGGCCACCACTTCTCCATCCAAATTTTTGCTAGAGATAGTAAATCAGGGTCATTGATTTCACACCACAATGCTATCTCTAGCAAAAATTTGGATGGAGAAGCAGTGGCCGTCAACGGCTTCCAGGCACGATGACAAACAAAACGTCTACGCATTTCACCTGCCAATCAGCACAGGCTTCATCAGGAAGAATGCAAAGAAAATTTTTGGACATAGTAAATCAAGGTCATTGATTTCACACCACAATGCTATGTCCAAAAATTGTCTTTGCATTCTTCCAGATCAAGCCTGTGCTGATTGGCAGGTGAAACATGTAGACGCTATGACGTCATTGTGCCTGGAGGCCATTTCCGGCCACTGCGTCTCTGTCCAAATTCTTGACAGAGCATCAGGGCAATTGATTTCACACCACCATACTATGTCTAAAAATGTCCTTGGCATTCTTCCTGAGAAAGCCTGCGCTGATTGGCAGGTGAAACGCGTAGACGTATTGTTCATCATCATGCCTGGAAGCCGTTGATGGCCACCACTTCTCCATCCAAATTTTTGCTAGAGATAGTAAATCAAGGTCATTGATTTCACACCACAATGCTATGTCCAAAAATGTCCTTTGCATTCTTCCTGATGAAGCCTGTGCTGATTGGCGGGTAAAACATGTAGACGTTTTGTTCGTCATCGTGCCTGGAAGCCGTTGACGGCCACCACTTCTCCATCCAAATTTTTGCTACAGATAGTAAATCAGGGTCATTGATTTCACACCACAATGCTATCTCTAGCAAAAATTTGGATGGCGAAGCGGTGGCCGTCAACGGCTTCCAGGCACGATGACAAACAAAACGTCTACGCATTTCACCTGCCAATTAGCACAGGCTTCATCAGGAAGAATGCAAAGAAAATTTTTGGACATAGTAAATCAAGGTCATTGATTTCACACCACAATGCTATGTCCAAAAACGTCCTTTGCATTGTACCTGATGAAGCCTGTGCTGATTGGCGAGTGAAACACCTAGACGCTATGACGTCATTGTGCCTGGAGGCCGTTGCCGGCCACTGCTTCTCTATCAAAATTTTTGACAGAGCATCAGGGCCATTGATTTCACACCACCATACTATGTCTAAAAATGTCCTTGGCAGTCTTCCTGAGAAAGCCTGCACTGATTGGCAGACAAAACAAGTAGACGTTTTGACGTCATCGCGCCGTGGAAGCCGTTTCCAGCCCCCCGCTTCTCCATCCATGCAGGTTGGGGTGTTGCAGCTTTGATGGGATCTTTCTGATTGCTCCCCGGGTGAGTCTAGGGCAGTGATGGTGAACCTTTTTGAGCCCGAGTGCCCAAACTGAAATAAATACATTGGTTTTGCGTTGCAAAGTGCCAACACAGCAATTCGCGAGAGAGGGGGGCTGAGCGAAAGAGAGGGGTTGTGTGTGAGAGAGAGAAGGGTTGTGTGTGAGAGAGAGAGAGAGAGAGGTGAGAGAGAGAGGGGACAGCAAGAGTGAGGGGTGTGAGAGAGCGGCTGAGAGGGAGGCGGGCTGAGAGGGAAGCGGGCTGAGAGGGCGGCGGGCTGAGAGGGCGGCGGGCTGAGAGGGCGGCAGGCTGAGAGAGAGGGGTGTGAGAGATATGCTGAGAGAGAGAGAGAGAGAGAACAGAGAGAGGGAGGGGGCAGAGAGAGGGGTGTGAGAGATATGCTGAGAGAGAGGGGGAACAGAGAGGGGGAGGGGGGCTGAGAGAGAGGGAGGGGAGCTGAGAGAGAGGGGCAACAGAGAGAGGGGCTGAGAGAGAGGGGTGTGAGGGAAATGATGAGGGAGGTGAGCTGAGAGAGAGGAGGGACAGAGAGAGGGAGGGGGGACAGAGAGAGGGAGGGGGGACAGAGAGAGATGGGGGACACAGAGAGAGGGGTGTGAGAGAGGGGGAACAGAGAGAGGGAGGGGGAACAGAGAGAGGGAGGGGGGACACAGAGAGAGGGGTGTGAGAGAGGGGGAACAGAGAAAGAGAAGGGGGACAGAGAGAGGGGTGCAAGAGATGCTGAGAGAGGGGTGAGCTGAGAGAGAAGGGGAACAGAGAGAGGGGGACACAAAGAGGGGAGGGAAGAGGGGGGCTGAAAGAGAGGGGGGGCTGAGAGAAGAGAGAGACCTCTAGCTCTGTCCTGGACCCTCTCGTGTGCCCACAGAGATGGCTCTGCGTGCCAGCTGTGGTACTCGTGCCATAGGTTCGCCATCACTGGTCTAGGGGGAAGCTCAAGCTCATGTGGCTACAGGTGGAAGCAACCGGTAGTATCGGCAAACTGAGCGTTTTTCACGTTGCCCCCCCTGCTGGCCGTTGTTGATGGAGCGGTGAGACTTGCTGCGCACAGCCTTTTGTGCAGTTGAATAAACAGTGTGATTCAAGCAGCGTAAATTATGCAGTGTGTGCCGCTGTCGTAAGTGGATTCCAGAACCTTCCTATGGCCACTGATGAGCTACTTCCTATTCCTATCCGGCTCGGCTTTGCCTCTCGTGCCGCTGTCGCCACTTCAATTACTCATTAGGAGTGACTGCTTGAATGTATGGATGCCAAGAAGATTGTATTAAGTTTTATAGTTCCAAACACGGAGTTTATTATGGATGAAACCTTTTGCTGTTTGGATCAATTTGAACTCAAGAATCCTTCGCTTATATATCGCTCCACTTCTATTACTAGAGCATTGGATTGGTTTAGACTGGAGATGTAACATTTCTGGAAAGTTTTCAGCCATGGGGAAAAAATTGCTTTTCTGTATGTGTGGTGGTTTTTTTTTTTTTTTCCGGAAAAAATAAATAAAATTCAGTGTGGGGAAGTATTGAAAGTCTTTTTGTTACACTAGGAAGGTGAAATGTACACCTATATTACCAAAAGTACTGGGACACCTTGCTTTTAGCCCCCATAAACACGGTCGGAAATTCCGATGGAAAATGTCCGATCGGACCATGTTTAACCACTTCCCGCCCGGTCAATAGCAGATTGACGTCCGGGAAGTGGTTCAGTTATCCTGACTGGGCGTCATATTACATCCTTCAGGATAACAGCTGCCGCGCGCCCGTGGGGGCGCGCATCGCGGCGATCGGTGGAGCGGTGTGTCAGTCTGACACACCGCTACACTGATCTCGGTAAAGAGATAAGCTATATTTAGCGCTGCTTTACCGTCGTTTTGCCCGCGGGATTCGGGCGCTCGCGGTGCGGTTCCCCCCCCCCCCGCGCAAAGGGGCCGAAAAAGGGTTAAAATCCCCCGCAGAGCGCCGCCGTATTTCCGCGGTACAGGACTTTTTTTACCGTCCTGCTAGCGCACCGCTCCAGTGTGAAAGCCCGCCGGCTTTCATACTGAAGTGAATGGGGCCGGTTTTTTCAGGCGGTGTACAGGCGCTATTTTTAGCGCTGTACCGCCTGAAAACCGCCCCGGTGTGAAAGGGGCCTAAAGGTCATGAAGAAAACGAATTCATTGTATCATTTTTTAGCGCAGTGTATCCATTGGTCCTCCTATCTTATTTTGTTCTCACATTATATAAGCCTGAGCGTTCCACGATGTTCTGTAACTTTTCCATGGGAATCGCTTTCATCTCAGTGAAATCCAGCGAGTTATTGAAACATTAAATAAATATTGACATTAATGCATTAGTAGGAACAGATGCATCGTAAAATGGAGGAAACGGGTCGTAAAAGATGTTCCACGTAATACGGCTTGCGCTGGAAGCTGCCATCGTGGAGATCATTATGCTCCACTGCAGTCTTGGTCTTGATCCTAATGAGTATTTTTACGTATTCAGTAGACTGAAATGTATAAACAAGCCATAAACAATGTACTAAGTGGCGATTCACACAGCGGCAACACGACTTCAGCGCGACTTTGCAAGGCGACTTCAGCGCGACTTCAAGTCGCCCCCAGGACAGGTGACTTTGGCTGTGGCCAATCGGAGAATAATCAGCTCTCTGGGAGGGAGGGGTTTGCCCGGGTAAACTAATTTCTTTTGCTGTAAAGTCGCTTCACTGTAGATGGAAAAAAAGTTATGAATGTACGAATTTTTTCGTTCATTTTGATTTTCGTTGTTCCTGTTTTCGGTTTTCGGATTTTCTTCTTTTGTAGATTCGTTGTTTCAAATTAGTTTTTTTCGGATTTTCGTTGTTTTCGGATTCGTTCGATTCGAACGATTCGTTATTCGTTAAATTTTTTAGCGAATCGTTCGTTCATTCGTACGATAACGAATGAACGAAAATAACGAGAAAAAAAACGAAAAAAAACGGAACGAATTGCACATGTCTAACAGGAACCTTTTCTGAAGTCGGAGCGACTTCAGTAGTGTATATTAACCGCTTAAGGACCGCCTCCTGCACATATACATCGGCAGAATGGCGCGGCTGGGCACATCAACGTACAGGTACGTTGTCCTTTAAGAGCACAGCAGTGGGTCGCGCGCGCGACCCGGTCCTGAGCTCCGTGGCTGCGGGACCAGCGGACCCGATTGCCGCTGGTGTCCCGCGATCGGGTCACAGAGCCGAAGAATGGGGAGAGGTCTGTGTAAACAAACCTCTCCCCGTGCTTCCTATTGACACTGTCACTGACTGTCTGTTCCCTGTCATCGGGAAAGACGATCAGTGACGTCACATGCCAAGCCACGCCCCCCCTACAGTAAGAAAACACACACAGGGCTCACTTAACCCCTCCCCGCCCCCTAGTGGTTAACTCCTTCACTGCCAGTGTCATTTTTATACAGGAATCAATGCATTTAAATAGCACTGATTGCTGTATAAATGACAATGGTCCCAAAAATGTATCAAAAAATGTCCGATGTGTCCGCCATAATGTCGCAGTCACAATAAAAATCGCTGATCGCCGCCATTACTAGTAAAAAAAAATATATATTAATAAAAATGCTATAAAACTATCCCCTATATTGTAAACGCTATAACTTCTGCGCAAACCAATCAATAATCGCCAATTGCGATTTTTTTTTTTACCAAAAATACGTATCGGCCTAAACTGAGGGAAAAAAAAGTTTTTTTATATATTTTTTGGGGATATTTATTATAGCAAAAAGTAAATATTGCATTTTTTTCTAAATTGTTGCTCTATTTTTGTTTATAGCGCAAAAAATAAAAACCGCAGGGGTGATAAAATACCACCAAAAGAAAGCTCTATTTGTGGGAAAAAAAGGACGCCAATTTTGTTTGGAAGCCACGTCGCACGACCGCGCAATTGTCAGTTTAAAGCGACGCAGTGCCGAATCGCAAAAAGGGGCCTGGTCCTTTGGCTGCAAATTGGTCCGGGGCTGAAGTTTAAGACGCCTCTCATTGAAAGTAATGCAATTCATAATGTCAGGTGACTTGAGGGCCCCCCCCCCCCCCCAAGTCGTTGTATTGTGAACCGACCCTCAAAGGTCTTGTTTGATACTATTTGGTTCCTAAGGCTGGCCATACATTATACAACTTTTGTCTATAGATTTCCTTTAGATTTACCAAAACCATATAATATGAGGTCAAATCTAAACACTTTCAATTTGTATGCAATCAGGCAGGCCCTTGTACTACACAGTTGAAGGTAAATCTAAAGGAAATTGAAAAAGAAAATTGTATGGTGTATGGCCAGCTTTAGATTGGTCAATCATGAGGTTTCACAAATTAATGTAGAACATCTTCAGTAAAAAAAATACAAACAAAAAATGAATAGCCCATTAAAAGCTAAAACAACAAAACCATGTTTTGCTGCGAAGAATTCCTTGGAAATACTTTTTTCTGCCAATGGATGTCTTCGGTCTGATGACCACCATCATTCAACCCACTTTCTCTGAGCACGGGTTGTCCCGGACGAGCCCCCCTCTCCGGGCTGTGACTGGACAGTGAAGGAGAATTAGCACAGTGATAAGCTTAGCTCTCCATGACTCTGCTCTCTCAGCCTATCAGCATGCTTCTTGAGTTAACCACATACTTTAAGGAAAGTATTCTTATGACAGGTCATGGGTGTGTTGCCTCCATAGAAAAAGCAACGAGGAATGGGAAATGTGCATTGTTCTAGATCAGCCTTTCTCAACTTTCTTTTACCCAAAAGAACCCTTGAAACAGGGGCGTTGCTAGGTCTACAAAAGATCTGGGGCTAGAGCCCATAGCAGTGTAGTAAAGAAAGTCATACGCTTGGGCGGGCATACACATGTATATAATATACGTACGTAAGTGTGTGTGTGTGTGTGTATATATACCCAGAGAGCCCCCCCCCACTTACATCAGGGTCCCCAGAGAGCCCCCCTCCCCTTGGGGACCCCTGCAGAGACTCTGGGCTATAGCCCCAAAAGCTACCCCCTAGCAACGCCACTGCCTTGAAATAATTTTCAGGACTCAGTAGACTCCTGCTAAAACCAACTCATTGGGGGGGGGGGGGGGGGGGTCAGTGGGTAAAAATGCCCTTTACCTTGGTTGGGTAGTGGTAAGAAAGCCCTCATTACACTGGTGATCCAGCATACCACCCTTACAGCCAGCTAAAAAGATCATCAGTGTCATGCAGCTGGCTCTGCCAAGTGGCATTTTATTTTATAAAGGCCAATAAGCCACAGATCAAGGAACCCTTGGCAACCTCTGGAGGAACCCTAGGGTACCACAGAACCCTGGTCGAGAATGACTGCTTTATATAGATCTTTTGTTATCACTAGACAGATGATCATCAGCAAAGGAGGGAGGTCCTGATTCCTCTATATAGATCTTTATATCACTAGAGGTGTCACCAGCATGAGGAAGGAGGTCCTGATTCCTCTATATAGATCTTTATATCACTAGAGGGGTCACCAGCATGAGGAAGGAGGTCCTGATTCCTCTATATAGATCTTTATATCACTAGAGGGATCACCGGCAGGAGGAAGGAGGTCCTGATTCCTCTATATAGATCTTTATATCACTAGAGGGGTCAGCAGCTGGAGGAAGGAGGTCCTTATTCCTCTATATAGATCTTTATATCACTAGAGGGGTCACCAGCTGGAGGAAGGAGGTCCTGACTCCTCTATATAGATCTTTATATCACTAGAGGGGTCACCAGCAGGAGGAAGGAGGTCCTGATTCCTCTATATAGATCTTTATATCACTAGAGGGGTCACCAGCAGGAGGAAGGAGGTCCTGATTCCTCTATATAGATCTTTATATCACTAGAAGGATCACCGGCAGGAGGAAGGAGGTCCTGATTCCTCTATATAGATCTTTATATCACTAGAGGGGTCACCAGCAGGAGGAAGGAGGTCCTGATTCCTCTATATAGATCTTTATATCACTAGAGGGATCACCGGCAGGAGGAAGGAGGTCCTGATTCCTCTATATAGATCTTTATATCACTAGAGGGATCACCAGCAGGAGGAAGGAGGTCCTTATTCCTCTATATAGATCTTTATATCACTAGAGGGGTCACCAGCAGGAGGAAGGAGGTCCTGATTCCTCTATATAGATCTTTATATCACTAGAGGGGTCACCAGCAGGAGGAAGGAGGTCCTGATTCCTCTATATAGATCTTTATATCACTAGAGGGATCACCAGCAGGAGGAAGGAGGTCCTGATTCCTCTATATAGATCTTTATATCACTAGTAGACATGGGAACTGCCAAAAAATTCGTTTCGTTTCGTTTCGTCCCGTTTCGTATATAAAAAAAAATTCGTAATTCGTAATTCGTGTACGAAATTCCGTTCGAATTCGTACGAAATACGAAATTCGGACGAATCGTATTTTTTTTTACGAATCGTTAGTAAAGTTACGAATCGTTACGAATCGTTACGAATCGTTAACGCGGCTAATGAATTGTTGGTTCTCATAACACAGAGAACAATTCGAATCCAACTACAAATATCGAATTTCAATTTCAAGTTACGAATCGTTACGAATAGTTACGAATCATTACGAATCGTTATGAATAGTTACGAATCGTTAGTAAATCCAACTACCAATATCGAATTTCAACTAATTTGAACGAAATTATTATAGCAGATATAACGAATGAATTCGAATGACAAAGTGTCATTTTTGCAGAAAAAAAAAAAGCGTAGGGGTCCCCCCAAATTCAATAACCAGGCCCTTCAGGTCTGGTATGGATATTAAGGGGGACCCCAGCCACAAAAAAAAAAAAAAAAAAATGGCGTGGGGTCCCCCCCAAATATCCATACCAGACCCTTCAGGTCTGGGATGGATTTTAAGGGGAACCCCGGCCAAAAAAAAAAAAAAAAATGGCGTGGGGTCCCCCTCAAAATCCATACCAGACCCTTTATCCGAGCACGCAACCTGGCAGGCCGCAGGAAAGGAGGGGGGGACGAGAGCGGCCCCCCCTCCCGCCTGAACCGTACCAGGCCACATGCCCTCAACATTGGGAGGGTGCTTTGGGGTCCCCCCCAAAGCACCTTGTCCCCATGTTGATGAGGACAAGGGCCTCATCCCCACAACCCTGGCCGGTGGTTGTGGGGGTCTGCGGGAGGGGGGCTTATCGGAATCTGGAAGCCCCCTTTAACAAGGGGACCCCCAGATCCCGGCCCCCCCCCCTGTGTGAAATGGTAAGGGGGTACTTTTGTACCCCTACCATTTCACCAAAAAAGTGGCAAAAATGGTAAAAATGACAGGAGACAGTCTTTGACAATTCCTTTATTAAAATCTTCTTTCTTCTTTCTTCTGGTCTTCTTCCTTTCTTCATCTTCTCCTTCCGGCATCTTCTTCCATCTTCTTCTTCCTTCGATTTGCTTCTTCTTCCTCCGGTCTTCTCGTCCTTCTCGTCCGGCGTCGTCCTTCTCGTCCGGCGTCGTCCTTCTCGTCCGGCATCGTCGTCTCTTCTCGCAGGCCGCTCCTCGCAATGGGAGGCTCCCGCTCTGTGAGGCTTCGCTCCGGGTGACAGGTCTTTTATAACGAAGGCACCTGGTGACCCCGCCCCCTCTGACGCACGGGGACGTCATGTGGAATTCCCTATGGCTTTCCCCATGACGTCAGAGGGGGGGCGGGGTCACCGGGTGCCTTCGTTATACAAGACCTGTCACCCGGAGCGAAGCCTCACAGAGCGGGAGCCTCCCATTGCGAGGAGCGGCCTGCGAGAAGAGACGACGATGCCGGACGAGAAGGACGACGCCGGACGAGAAGGACGAGAAGACCGGAGGAAGAAGAAGCGAATCGAAGGAAGAAGAAGATGGAAGAAGATGCCGGAAGGAGAAGATGAAGAAAGGAAGACCAGAAGAAAGAAGATTTTAATAAAGGAATTGTCAAAGACCGTCTCCTGTCATTTTTACAATTTTTGACACTTTTTTGGTGAAATGGTAGGGGTACTTTTGTACCCCCTTACCATTTCACACAGGGGGGGGGCCGGGATCTGGGGGTCCCCTTGTTAAAGGGGGCTTCCAGATTCCGATAAGCCCCCCGCCCGCAGACCCCCACAACCACCGGCCAGGGTTGTGGGGATGAGGCCCTTGTCCTCATCAACATGGGGACAAGGTGCTTTGGGGGGGACCCCAAAGCACCCTCCCAATGTTGAGGGCATGTGGCCTGGTACGGTTCAGGCGGGAGGGGGGGCCGCTCTCGTCCCCCCCTCCTTTCCTGCGGCCTGCCAGGTTGCGTGCTCGGATAAAGGGTCTGGTATGGATTTTATGGGGGACCCCACGCCATTTTTTTTGCTAGGGTTCCCCTTAAAATCCATCCCAGACCTCAAGGGTCTGGTATGGATTTTGAGGGGGACCCTACGCCATTTTTTTTTTTTTTTGGCTGGGGGTCCCCCTTAATATCCATCCCAGACCTGAAGGGCCTGGTTATTGAATTTGGGGGGACCCCTACACATTTTTTTTATCAATGACTTCAATGAATGACAGTTCTCTGTATTACGGATCCAACAATTCATTTGCCGGCAATAGCTGCGACTCGATTTTAAATAGTTTTTTTTTCCTGCAAAAATGACACTGTGCGGGAACATTTCTCTATATTAGATATACTGAATCTCGAATCATTCGAAGCATTCGTTATATCCGCTATTATAATTTCTTTCATATTAGTTGAAATTACATATTTTTTAGTAGTTGTATTCGAATTGTTCTCTGTATTACGGGAATCGGCAATTAGCCGCGAGTGATTTTAAATGTCTTTTTTTCCTGCAAAAATGACACATTGTACAGAGAGAGTTCTAAACACGGGAAACATGACCCCCTTCATAGACATACTATAGAGTATATAGTATATAGAAGGGGGTCATGTTTCCCGTGTTTAGAACTCTCTCTGTACAATGTGTCATTTTTGCAGGAAAAAAAGACATTTAAAATCACTCGCGGCTAATTGCCGATTCCCGTAATACAGAGAACATTTCGAATGTTGTATTGTAACTAACAAATATGTAATTTCAACTAACATGAAAGAAATTATAATAGCGGATATAACGAATGCTTCGAATGATTCGAGATTCAGTATATCTAATATAGGGAACTGTCTCTGTACAATGTGTCATTTTTGCAGGAAAAAAAAAGCTATTTAAAATCACTCGCAGCTATTTACCGGCAAATGAATTGTTGGATCCGTAATACAGAGAACAGTCATTCATTGAAGTCATTGATAAAAAAATGTGTAGGGGTCCCCCCAAATTCAATAACCAGGCCCTTCAGGTCTGGGATGGATATTAAGGGGGACCCCAGCCAAAAAAAAAAAAAAAATGGCGTAGGGTCCCCCTCAAAATCCATACCAGACCCTTGAGGTCTGGGATGGATTTTAAGGGGAACCCTAGCCCAAAAAAATGGCGTGGGGTCCCCCATAAAATCCATACCAGACCCTTATCCGAGCACGCAACCTGGCAGGCCGCAGGAAAGGAGGGGGGGACGAGAGCGGCCCCCCTCCCGCCTGAACCGTACCAGGCCACATGCCCTCAACATTGGGAGGGTGCTTTGGGGTCCCCCCCAAAGCACCTTGTCCCCATGTTGATGAGGACAAGGGCCTCATCCCCACAACCCTGGCCGGTGGTTGTGGGGGTCTGCGGGCGGGGGGCTTATCGGAATCTGGAAGCCCCCTTTAACAAGGGGACCCCCAGATCCCGGCCCCCCCCCTGTGTGAAATGGTAAGGGGGTACAAAAGTACCCCTACCATTTCACCAAAAAAGTGTCAAAAATTGTAAAAATGACAGGAGACAGTCTTTGACAATTCCTTTATTAAAATCTTCTTTCTTCTGGTCTTCCTTTCTTCATCTTCTCCTTCCGGCATCTTCTTCCATCTTCTTCTTCCTTCGATTCGCTTCTTCTTCCTCCGGTCTTCTCGTCCTTCTCGTCCGGCGTCGTCCTTCTCGTCCGGCGTCGTCCTTCTCGTCCGGCATCGTCGTCTCTTCTCGCAGGCCGCTCCTCGCAATGGGAGGCTCCCGCTCTGTGAGGCTTCGCTCCGGGTGACAGGTCTTGTATAACGAAGGCACCCGGTGACCCCGCCCCCCCTCTGACGTCATGGGGAAAGCCATAGGGAATTCCACATGACGTCCCCGTGCGTCAGAGGGGGCGGGGTCACCAGGTGCCTTCGTTATAAAAGACCTGTCACCCGGAGCGAAGCCTCACAGAGCGGGAGCCTCCCATTGCGAGGAGCGGCCTGCGAGAAGAGACGACGATGCCGGACGAGAAGGACGACGCCGGACGAGAAGGACGAGAAGACCGGAGGAAGAAGAAGCGAATCGAAGGAAGAAGAAGATGGAAGAAGATGCCGGAAGGAGAAGATGAAGAAAGGAAGAAGGAAGAGCAGAAGAAAGAAGAAAGAAGATTTTAATAAAGGAATTGTCAAAGACCGTCTCCTGTCATTTTTACCATTTTTGACACTTTTTTGGTGAAATGGTAGGGGTACTTTTGTACCCCCTTACCATTTCACACCGGGGGGGGGGGCCGGGATCTGGGGGTCCCCTTGTTAAAGGGGGCTTCCAGATTCTGATAAGCCCCCCGCCCGCAGACCCCCACAACCACCGGCCAGGGTTGTGGGGATGAGGCCCTTGTCCTCATCAACATGGGGACAAGGTGCTTTGGGGGGGACCCCAAAGCACCCTCCCAATGTTGAGGGCATGTGGCCTGGTACGGTTCAGGCGGGAGGGGGGGCCGCTCTCGTCCCCCCCCTCCTTTCCTGCGGCCTGCCAGGTTGCGTGCTCGGATAAAGGGTCTGGTATGGATTTTGAGGGGGACCCCACGCCATTTTTTTTTTTTTTTTTTTGGCCGGGGTTCCCCTTAAAATCCATCCCAGACCTGAAGGGTCTGGTATGGATATTTGGGGGGGACCCCACGCCATTTTTTTTATTTTTTTTGGCTGGGGTCCCCCTTAATATCCATACCAGACCTGAAGGGCCTGGTTATTGAATTTGGGGGGACCCCTACGCTTTTTTTTTTTTTCTGCAAAAATGACACTTTGTCATTCGAATTCATTCGTTATATCTGCTATAATAATTTCGTTCAAATTAGTTGAAATTCGATATTGGTAGTTGGATTTACTAACGATTCGTAACTATTCATAACGATTCGTAACGATTCGTAACTATTCATAACGATTCGTAACGATTCGTAACTTGAAATTGAAATTCGATATTTGTAGTTGGATTCGAATTGTTCTCTGTGTTATGAGAACCAACAATTCATTAGCCGCGTTAACGATTCGTAACGATTCGTAACGATTCGTAACTTTACTAACGATTCGTAAAAAAAAATTCGTATTCCGTACGGAATTCGTAAAAAAAAAAAAATTCGTACTACAGATTCGTAAATTCGTACGAATTTCGAAAAATTCGTACGAATTACGAATTCGTACGAAACGAATCGCACATGTCTAATCACTAGAGGGGTCACCAGCAGGAGGAAGGAGGTCCTGATTCCTCTATATAGATCTTTATATCACTAGAGGGGTCACCAGCAGGAGGAACAAGGTCCTGATTCCTCTATATGGATCTTTATATCACTAGAGGGGGGCACCAGCAGGAGGAAGGAGGTCCTGATTCCTCTATATAGATCTTTATATCACTAGAGGGATCACCAGCAGGAGGAAGGAGGTCCTGATTCCTATATATAGATCTTTATATCACTAGAGGGATCACCAGCAGGAGGAAGGAGGTCCTGATTCCTCTATATAGATATTTATATCACTAGAGGGATCACCAGCAGGAGGAAGGAGGTCCTGATTCCTCTATATAGATATTTATATCACTAGAGGGATCACCAGCAGGAGGAAGGAGGTCCTGATTCCTCTATATAGATCTTTATATCACTAGAGGGGTCACCAGCAGGAGGAAGGAGGTCCTGGTTCCTCTATATAGATCTTTATATCACTAGAGGAATCACCAGCAGGAGGAAGAAGGTCCTGATTCCTCTATATAGATCTTTATATCACTAGAGGGGGGCACCAGCAGGAGGAAGGAGGTCCTGATTCCTCTATATAGGTCTTTATATCACTAGAGGGATCACCAGCAGGAAGGAGGAGGTCCTGATTCCTCTATATAGATCTTTATATCACTAGAGGGATCACCAGCAGGAGGAAGGAGGTCCTGATTCCTCTATATAGATCTTTATATCACTAGAGGGGTCACCTGCGGGAGGAAGGAGGTCCCGATTCCTCTATATGGATCTTTATATCACTAGAGGGGTCACCAGCAGGAGGAAGGAGGTCCTGATTCCTCTATATAGATCTTTATATCACTAGAGGGATCACCAGCAGGAGGTCCTAATTCCTCTATATAGATCTTTATATCACTAGAGGGGTCACCAGCAGGAGGAAGGAGGTCCTGATTCCTCTATATAGATCTTTATATCACTAGAGGGGTCACCAGCAGGAGGAAGGAGGTCCTGATTCCTCTATATAGATATTTATATCACTAGAGGGGTCACCAGCAGGAGGAAGGAGGTCCTGATTCCTCTATATAGATCTTTATATCACTAGAGGGGTCACCAGTAGGAGGAAGGAGGTCCTGATTCCTCTATATAGATCTTTATATCACTAGAGGGGTCACCAGTAGGAGGAAGGAGGTCCTGATTCCTCTTTATAGATCTTTATATCACTAGGAGCTCTTGAAATAACTCAGATCTCAGGGAAACCCTGCTGACATGAACTCCCTTGGTGTCAGTGGGAAGCATGCTTTCCTTTACACGTGGTGATCAGAATGCCACCCTTGCAGACAGCTAATAAAGATGGTTGGCTTCATGCTGCAGGCTCTGAAGGGGGTGTTGGCCACCATCAGATGAGGGGTCAAGCAGCCAAGGAACCCCTAGCAACCTCTGGGGAGACCTTGGGTACCATGGAACCCTGGTTGAGAATGGCTGCACCAGATGGTCTCTTTTAAAAATGAAAAATATATCTGCTTTCCAGACCCTTCTTGTGCGATTCCGTACACCCTCTTTGGTGCCACCTGCGGTGATCCCGGTAAAACCTCATTAGACGTTTCTTATACTTGTGAATGACGCATTACTCTGGATCTGAGGATACTTTAAATACTCCAATCTTCATCTACTACTCTTTGTTGTTTTACAGATTCTCTAATGATTCCTTCAAACCTGGACAGTGGCATTTGCCCCCTGGGTCAGTTCCCATGTGGCAATCTCTCGGTGTGTTTGCCCCAACTTCTGCACTGCAACGGACACAAGGATTGCGCCAATGGTGCCGATGAGGACAATTGCGGTAGGTCTAGAAATGTTTTACTTCAACTATCTCAATTTTATGTAGTAAGTAGTGAAGATTGGTTGGGACTTTGGCGAAGCCATGGCCTGGTAAGGTCATGTATTTCCACCCCTATTGAGTTGAGAATGGGAGCGAAGGGGAAGTTGTATGGATTGGTAGACCATGGTACCGTCTTTAGAACCTTTATCCATAAATCAATATTGAGGTCCTTTAGAACACATCATAAAGTCTTTAAGGAATTGTCCTACAAGGAATTGTCCTTCAAGGAATTGTCCTACAAGGAATTGTCCTTCAAGGAATTGTCCTACAAGGAATTGTCCTTCAAGGAATTGTCCTTCAAGGAATTGTCCTACAAGGAATTGTCCTACAAGGAATTGTCCTTCAAGGAATTGTCCTACAAGGAATTGTCCTTCAAGGAATTGTCCTTCAAGGAATTGTCCTACAAGGAATTGTCCTACAAGGAATTGTCCTTCAAGGAATTTGTCCTACAAGGAATTGTCCTACAAGGAATTGTCCTTCAAGGAATTGTCCTACAAGGAATTGTCCTACAAGGAATTGTCCTTCAAGGAATTGTCCTACAAGGCAATACTGGATAAAAGACCGAGGTGGTCATAAGGTGGAACGTTTACACCGTCCATAAAGACCGTCTTTAGAGATTTCTTTGATTACTGTGTTATTATTACTTTGGATGGCAGCAGTTGTGTTCTGTTTTCATATGTAATGACCTACCTCCTAAACCTGGTCCCGTAGGGCCACTTACTGACCTGACCGAATCCACAGGCAGCTCAACTATTCAAAAAGACACAGAAGTTGGAATCATCCAAGTTTTATTTTGAGTTCAATTTCGGAGGATATTTTTCCATTCTTCTGCTAATACTACCCTGATACTAATACTCAGATCAGTCCCTATGCTTGCACTTCAGTCCTCAGATCAGTCCCCAATGCATGCACTTCAGTTCTCAGATGAGTCCCCAATGCATGCACTTCAGTCCTCAGATCAGTCCCCAATGCATGTACTTCAGTCCT
>CM053033.1:2257300-2276424 GCA_028564925.1 Lithobates sylvaticus | reverse complement strand
CATTGGTGGAGCCCCAGGCCCTTCATTGATGGCGCCCCAGGCCCTTCATTGATGGCGCCCCAGGCCCTTCATTGATGGCGCCCCAGGCCCTTCATTGGTGGAGCCCCAGGTCCTTCATTGGTGGAGCCCCAGGTCCTTCATTGGTGGAGCCCCAGGTCCTTCATTGGTGGAGCCCCAGGTCCTTCATTGGTGGAGCCCCAGGTCCTTCATTGGTGGAGCCCCAGGTCCTTCATTGGTGGAGCCCCAGGTCCTTCATTGGTGGAGCCCCAGGTCCTTCATTGGTGGAGCCCCAGGCCCTTCATTGATGGCGCCCCAGGCCCTTCATTGGTGGAGCCGGTTCCGAGACTCGGGAACAGACGGATCCTTGCCCCAGACCAAGCGGGTCTAATGGGGTTAGCCAAGCTGACCATGTTGTGGGGCGGCCTTTGCTCCACGACCGGCACCCCTCGCGGGGCTACCCCGGTCCTGATCCAGGAACAGGCAGCTCCGGCCGAACGAACCCCGAACACGTGACCTCAGCATCTTAAGTACCCTTCCCCAGACTCCTCAACGGGGGCCAGACGCACCCACTGATTGGCTCCGGGGAATGTTGATACCCAAACCGTCCAACCAGGCCTGGTTCTGAGCCTGTCATGTGCACCTAACTGTACACATGACCAGCAGAACCCCAACACAGCCCAGCCAAACTGATGCCAAAGTTGACCTACACAATTAACCCTCAGAACCTTCTTATTGTTCTGAGAGAAAAATACTAAATTTAAACATAGCGGACACCTTGTAAAAGTGCCGCCGCTACATGTACAATTAGGGAAGTCACCATAAGATCACTACCATGCATGGGTGTAACCACTATTCCATCTTGTTTCCTGTCATCACGTTGTTGGATTCAGGTCTATAGATCCTGTTTTCTGGCGGAAAAGTTCTAAAATTTGCACTTGTAAGATGTATAGCAACTTACCAATTCCATAGCTATCCATCTTCTGCTTAAAAACCAACCAGTCTACATACAACTTCCATTTAAAAGAGTGGACCGCCGCTGCTACCTAGCTAGGTTTTTAGGTGCCTCAGGCACACATCCGAACCGCTTCCACGCCAAACAGCCATATGGAGCTTTATAAATGCATTCACGTGTCCGTTTTAGACGTTCGTGACGTAGAGCAGCCAGAGATAGTAAATCAAGGCCATTGATTTCACACCACCATGCTATGTCCGTGGCATTCTTCCTGGTGAAGCTGATTGTCCAGTGAAACGCATAGACATTATAACGTCATCGTGCCTGGAAGCCGTTGCTTCTCCATCCAAATTTTTGCCATAGATAGTAAATCAGGGTCATTGATTTCACACCACAATGCTATGTCCAAAAATGTCCTTTGCATTCTTCCTGATGAAGCCTGTGCTGATTGGCTGGTGAAACACGTAGACGTTTTGTTTGTCATCATGCCTGGAAGCCGTTGCCGGCCACCGCTTCTCCATTAAATTTTTTGACAGAGATAGCATTGTGAAATCAATGAACCCGATTTACTATCTATTGCAAAAATTTGGATGGAGAAGTGGTGGCCGTCAACGGCTTCCAGGCATGATGACGAACAAAACGTCTATGTGTTTCACCAGCCAATCAGCACAGGCTTCATCAGGAAGAATGCAAATGACGTTTTTGGACATAGTATGGTGGTGGGAAATCAATGACCTTGATTTACATGATTTACATTTTACTGATGTCCAAAAATTTTCTTTGCATTCTTCCTGATGAAGCCTGTGCTGATTGGCAGGTGAAACGCATAGATGCATTGTTCATCATCATGCCTGGAAGCCGTTGATGGCCACCGCTTCTCCATCCAAATTTTTGCCATAGATAGGAAATCAAGGTCATTGATTTCACACCACAATGCTATGTCCAAAAATGTTCTTTGCATACCTCCTGATGAAGCCTGTGCTGATTGGGGGGTGAAACACGTAGACGTTTTGTTCGTCACCGTGCCTGGAAGCTGTTGACGACCACCGCTTCTCCATCCAAATTTTTGACAGAGATAGTAAATCGGGGTCATTGATTTCACACCACAATGCTATGTCCAAAAACGTCCTTTGCATTCTTCCTGATGAAGCCTGTGCTGATTGTCGAGTGAAACATGTAGACGCTATGACGTCATTGTGCCTGGAGGCCATTTCCGGCCACTGCGTCTCTATCCAAATTCTTGACAGAGCATCAGGGCCATTGATTTCACACCACCATACTATGTCTAAAAATGTCCTTGCCATTCTTCCTGAGAAAGCCTGCGCTGATTGACAGACAAAACAAGTAGATGTTTTGACGTCATCGCGCCTGGAAGCCGTTTCCAGCCCCCGCTTCTCCATCCATGCAGGCTGGGGTGTTACAGCTCTGATAGGATCTTTCTGATTGCTCCCCGGGTGAGTCTACGGGGGAAGCTCAAGCTCATGTGGCTACAGGTGGAAGCAACCGGTAGTATCGGCAAACTGAGCGTTTTTCATTTTGTCCCCCCTGCTGGCCGTTGTTGATGGAGCGGTGAGACTTGCTGCGCACAGCCTTTTGTGCAGCTGAATAAACAGAGTGATTCAAGCAGCGTAAATTATGCAGTGTGTGCCGACGTCGTAAGTGGATTCCAGAACCTTCCTACGGCCACTGATGAGCTACTTCCTATTCCTATCCGGCTCGGCTTTGCCTCTCTTGCCGCTGTCGCCACTATTGCTTCAATTACTCATTAGGAGTGACTGCTTGAATGTATGGATGCCAAGAAGATTGTATTAAGATTTATAGTTCCAAACACGGAGTTTATTATGGATGAAACCTTTTGCTGTTTGGATCAATTTGAACTCAAGAATCCTTCGCATATATCGCTCCACTTCTATTACTAGAGCATTGGATTGGTTTAGACTGGAGATGTAACATTTCTGGAAAGTTTTAAGCCATGGGGAAAAAATTGCTTTTCTGTATGTATGTGTGGTGTTTTTTTTTTTTTTTTACGGAAAAAATAAATAAAATTCAGTGTGGGGAAGTATTGAAAGTCTTTTTGTTACACTAGGAAGGTGAAATGTACACCTATATTACCAAAAGTATTGGGACACCTTGCCTTTAGCCCCCATACACACGGTCGGAAATTCCGATGGAAAATGTCTGATCGGACCATGTTTAACCACTTCCCGCCCGGTCAATAGCAGATTGACGTCCGGGAAGTGGTTCAGTTATCCTGACTGGGCGTCATATGACATCCTTCAGGATAACAGCTGCCGCGCGCCCGTGGGGGCGCGCATCGCGGCGATCGGTGGAGCGGTGTGTCAGTCTGACACACCGCTACACTGATCTCGGTAAAGAGATAAGCTATATTTAGCGCTGCTTTACCGTCGTTTTGCCCGCGGGATTCGGGCGCTCGCGGTGCGGTTTCCCCCCCCCGCAAGCGGCCGAAAAAAGGGTTAAAATCCCCCGCAGAGCGCCGCCGTATTTCCGCGGTACAGGACTTTTTTTACCGTCCTGCTAGCGCACCGCTCCAGTGTGAAAGCCCGCCGGCTTTCATACTGAAGTGAATGGGGCCGTTTTTTTCAGGCGGTGTACAGGCGCTATTTTTAGCGCTGTACCGCCTGAAAACCGCCCCGGTGTGAAAGGGGCCTAAAGGTCATGAAGAAAACGAATTCATTGTATCATTTTTTAGCGCAGTGTATCCATTGGTCCTCCTATCTTATTTTGTTCTCACATTATAAAAGCCTGAGCGTTCCCCGATGTTCTGTAACTTTTCCATGGGAATCGCTTTCATCTCAGTGAAATCCAGCGAGTTATTGAAACATTAAATAAATATTGACATTAATGCATTAGTAGGAACAGATGCATCGTAAAATGGAGGAAACGGGTCGTAAAGATGTTCCACGTAATACGGCTTGCGCTGGAAGCTGCCATCGTGGAGATCATTATGCTCCACTGCAGTCTTGGTCTTGATCCTAATGAGTATTTTTACGTATCCAGTAGACTGAAATGTATAAACAAGCCATAAACAATGCACTAAGCGGCGATTCACACAGCGGCAACACGACTTCAGCGCGACTTTGCAAGGCAACTTCAGCGCAACTTTGAGCAACTTACAACACAACTTCAAGTCGCCCCCCAGGACAGGTGACTTTGGCTGTGGCCAATCGGAGAATAATCAGCTCTCTGGGAGGGAGGGGTTTGCCTTGGTAAACTAATTTCTTTTGCTGTAAAGTCGCTTCACTGTAGATGGAGATGCGACTCGGAGGCGACTTCCATTGAATTCTATGGGTACAAGTCGCCTACAAGTCGGATTGAAGTAGTACAGGAACTAGACATGTGCACAACAAAAAAATTTGTTTATTTTCGTTTAGTTTTTTTTTCGTTTCCGTTGATTCGTAACGATTCGTAAATTCGTAAGTCGTCGGTGTTCGTATTCGTAGCGATTCGTATTTTCGTAAGAGTTATTTTTTCGTTGATTCGTTTTTCCGTTAGTTTAATTTCCGTTTATTCCTTCGAAATTCGGACGCATTCGTATTTATTCGTACTTTCGTAACATTCGTAGATTCGTAATCGGAGCATAATTCATAATTTTATGTAATGTGTATGCTATTATTACATTTTAAGAGACACGGAAAATTACGAATCGAAAAAAAAAAAGTTACGAATGTACGAATTTTTTCGTTCAATCCATTCGAAGCACGTTAAGCAGCGCCATTGTAAGAGACACGGAAAATTACGAATCGCAAAAAAAAAAAAGTTACGAATGTACAAATTTTTTCGTTCAATCCATTCGAAGTACGTTAGGCAGCACCATTGTAAGAGACACGGAAAATTACCAATTCAACAAAAAAAAAAAAGTTATGAATGTACGAATTTTTTCGTTCATTTTGATTTTCGTTGTTCCTGTTTTCGTTTTTCGGATTTTCTTCTTTCGTAGCTTCGTTGTTTCAAATTAGTTTTTTTCGGATTTTCGTTGTTTTCGGATTCGTTCGTTTCGAACGATTCGTTAAATTTTTTAGCGAATCGTTCGTTCATTCGTACGATAACGAATGAACGAAAATAACGAGAAAAAAACGAAAAAAAAAACGGAACGAATTGCACATGTCTAACAGGAACCTTTTCTGAAGTCGGAGCGACTTCAGTAGTGTATATTAACCGCTTAAGGACCGCCTCCTGCACATATAGGTCGGCAGAATGGCGCGGCTGGGCACATCAACGTACAGGTTGCCCAGCAGTGGGTCGCGCGCGCGCGCACATCCTGAGCTCCGTGACCGCGGGACCAGCGGACCCGATCGCCGCTGGTGTCCCGCGATCGGGTCACAGAGCTGAAGAACAGGGAGAGGTCTGTGTAAACAAACCTCCCCGTGCTTCCTATTGACACTGTCACTGATCGTCTGTTCCCTGTGACGTTACGATTAGTGATGTTGCATGCCAAGCCACGCCCCCCCTACAGTAAGAAAACACACACAGGGCTCACTTAACCCCTCCCCGCCCCCTAGTGGTTAACTCCTTCACTGCCACTGTCATTTACACAGGAATCAGTGCATTTAAATAGCACTGATTGCTGTATAAATGACAATGGTCCCAAAAACGTGTCAAAAATGTCCGATGTGTCCACCATAATGTCGCAGTCACAATAAAAATCGCTGATCGCCGCCATTACTAGTAAAAAAAAAATATATTAATAAAAATGCTATAAAACTATCCCCTATATTGTAAACGCTATAACTTCTGCGCAAACCAATCAATAATCGCCAATTGCGATTTTTTTTTTTACCAAAAATACGTATCGGCCTAAACTGAGGGAAAAAAAAGTTTTTTTATATATTTTTTGGGGATATTTATTATAGCAAAAAGTAAATATTGCATTTTTTTCTAAATTGTTGCTCTATTTTTTGTTTATAGCGCAAAAAATAAAAACCGCAGGGGCGATCAAATACCACCAAAAGAAAGCTCTATTTGTGGGAAAAAAAAAGGACGCCAATTTTGTTTGGGAGCCACGTCGCACGACTGCGCAATTGTCAGTTAAAGCGACGCAGTGCCGAATCGCAAAAAGGGGCCTGGTCCTTTGGCTGCCAATTGGTCCGGGGCTGAAGTTTAAGACGCCTCTCATTGAAAGTAATGCAATTCATAATGTCAGGCGACTTGGGGCGACTTGACTTACAAGTCGCCCCCCCCCCCCCCCCCCCCAAGTCGTTGTAGTGTGAACCGACTCTAAAAGGTCTTGTTTGATACTATTTGGTTCCTAAGATTGGTCAACCATGAGGTTTCACAAATTAATGTAGAACATCTTCAGTAAAAAAAAGCCAAACAAAAAATGAATAGCCCATTAAAAGATAAAACAACAAAACCATGTTTTTTCTGGGAAGAATTCCTTGGAAATACTTTTTTCTGCCAATGGATGTCTTCGGTCTGATGACCACCATCATTCAACCCACGTATATATCCCTAGAGAGCCCCCCCCCACTTACATCAGGGTCTCCGGAGAGCCCCCCTCCCCTTGGGGACCCCTGCAGAGACTCTGGGCTATGGGCCCCAAAAGCCACCCCCTAGCAACGCCACTGCCTTGAAATAATTTTCAGGACTCAGTAGACTCCTGCTAAAACCAACTCATTGGGGGGGGGTCAGTGGGGAAAAATGCCCTTTACCTTGGTGGGTAGTGGAAAGAAAGCCCTCATTACACTGGTGATCCAGCATACCACCCTTACAGCCAGCTAAAAAGATCATCAGTGTCATGCAGCTGGCTCTGCCAAGTGGCATTTATATTCGAAGTATAAAGGCCAATAAGCCACAGCTCAAGGAACCCTTAGCAAACTCTGGAGGAACCCTAGGGTACCACAGAACCCTGGTCGAGAATGACTGCTTTATATAGATCTTTTGATCATCAGCAAAGGAGGGAGCTCCTTGTTCTCCTATATAGGTCTTTATATCAGTAGAGGGGTCCCCAGTAGGAGGAAGGAGGTCCTGATTACTCTATATAGATCTTTATATCACTAGAGGGGTCACCAGCAGAAGGAAGGAGGTCCTGATTCCTCTATATAGATCTTTATATCACTAGAGCAGCCATTCTCAACCAGGGTTCCTCCAGAGATTGCTAGGGGTTCCTTGAGCTGTGGCTGGTGAACCACTTATTTGGATGTTGCCTACAGAGTTCAAGGTTCAGCACCACTTAGCAAAGCCAGCAGCATGACACCAAATATCTTTTTAGCTGTCTTTTAACCACTTTCAGCCCCGGACCAATTGGCAGCCAAAGGACCAGGCCCCTTTTTGCGATTCGGCACTGCGTCGATTTAACTGACAATTGCGCGGTCGTGCGACGTGGCTCCCAAACAAAATTGACGTCCTTTTCTTCCCACAAATAGAGCTTTCTTTTGGTGGTATTTGATCGCCCCTGCGGTTTTTATTTTTTGCGCTATAAACAAAAAAGTGCGACAATTTTGAAAAAAACGCATTCTTTTTTATTTTTTTTGCTATAATAAATATCCCCCAAAAATATATTAAAAAACTTTTTTTTTCCTCAGTTTAGGCCGATACGTATTCTTCTACATATTTTTGGTAAAAAAAATCGCAATAAGCGATTATTGATTGGTTTGCGCAGAAGTTATAGCGTTTACAAGATAGGGGATAGTTTTATAGCATTTTTATTAATAAATTTTTTTTTTTTACTAGTAATGGCGGCGATCAGCGATTTTTATTGTGACTGCGACATTATGGCGGACACATCGGACATTTTTGACACATTTTTGGGACCATTGTCATTTATATAGCAATCAATGCTATTTAAATGCATTGATTTCTGTATAAATGACACTGGCAGTGACGGGGTTAACCACTAGGTGGCAGTGTAGGGGTTAAGTATGCCTAGGGGTGTGTTTCTTACTGTGGGGGGGCGTGGCTGTCAGCTAGTGAATGCTGATCTCTGCTCCAATCACAGGGAGCAGAGATCGGCGTCACTAGTTGCTAGGCAGAACGGGGAGATGCTGTGTATTTCCGCATCTCCCCGTTCAGCCTTCCCGTGAGACGTGTCCCCGCGGCGATCGAGTCCGCGGGACCCCGCGACCGGCCTCACGGGGATCCCGAACGGCGCGGGAGCACGGTGCTCCCAATGGCATGGACGCCATTAACGAGGGACTTATATATACGCCCTCCTGCCTGTCCGTGCCATTCTGCCGACGTATATCGTCGTGCGCCGGTCGGGAACCGGTTAAGGGTGGCATTCTGAGCACCACTTTAAGGGGGACATTCTTCCTATTGACCACCAATATAAGAAGCATTGTTCCTATTGAGCCCTGATGAATTGGTTTTAATAAGGGTTCCTTGAGACATGAAAATTATTTTTGGGGTTAAAAGGTTGAGAAATCCTGCACTAGAGGGATCACCAGCGGGAGGAAGGAGGTCCTGATTCCTCTATATAGATCTTTATATCACTAGAGGGGTCACCAGCAGGAGGAAGGAGGTCCTGGTTCCTCTATATAGATCTTTATATCACTAGGAGCTCTTGAAATAACTCTCAGATCTCAGGGAAACCCTGCTGAAATGAATCCCCTTGGTGTCAGTGGGAAGCATGCTTTACTTTACACATGGTGATCGGAATGCCACCCTTGCAGACAGCTAATAAAGATGGTTGGCTTCATGCTGCAGGCTCTGAAGAGGGTGTTGGCCACCATCAGATGAGGGGTCAAACATCCAAGGAACCCCTAGCAACCTCTGGGGAGACCTTGGGTACCATGGAACCCTGGTTGAGAATGGCTGCACCAGATGATCTCTTTTAAAAATGAAAAATATATCTGCCTTCCAGACCCTTCTTGTGCGATTTCCGTACGGCCTCTTTGGTGCCACCTGCGGTGATACCGGTAAAACCTCATTAGACATTTTTTATACTTGTGAATGACACATTACTCTGGATCTGAGGATACTTTAAATACTCCAATCTTCATCTAATACTCTTTGTTGTTTTACAGATTCTCTAATGATTCCTTCAAACCTGGACAGTGGCATTTGCCCCCTGGGTCAGTTCCCATGTGGCAATCTCTCGGTGTGTTTGCCCCAACTTCTGCACTGCAACGGACACAAGGATTGCGCCAATGGTGCCGATGAGGACAATTGCGGTAGGTCTAGAAATGTTTTACTTCAACTATCTCAATTTTACGTAGAAGGTAGTGGAGATTGGTTGGGACTTTAGCGAAGCCATGGCCTGGTAAGGTCATGTATTTCCACCCCATTGAGTTCAAAGAAAGGGAGCGAAGGGGAAGTTGCATGGATTGGTAGACCACGGTACGGTCTTTAGAACCTTTATCCATAAATCAATATTGAGGTCCCTTAGAACACATCATAAAGTCTTTAACCACCTGAGATCCGCGCTATAGCCAAATGATGGCTACAGCGCGGATCTAAGAAGCCACGAGCTGCCTGCGCGCCCCCTGAAGGGCGCGAGCAGCGCGCTCTGTGATCCGCGAGTCTGTGAGACTCGCTGGATCACAGATCCGAGTAAGGGGTCGATCCCGACCCCTTACCACGCGATCAGCTGTCAGCCAATGACAGCTGATCATGTGATAATAACAGAGCCGGTAATCTGCTTTTTTTCCTCCTCGCGCTGACAGCGCGAGGAGAAAAAAAAAGGCGATCACCGGCGGCAGTGAGAGTCCCTCTCACTGCAATATGCCCAGGGTCTATGGTGCCCACCTTTGGCTAATAAAAGTGCTGCCTACCAGTGCCCACTAGCTCCACCTGTCAGTGCCCACAGTGCCATCTGTCAGTGCCCACAGTGCCAGTGCTGCACATCAGTGTCACCTACAGTGCTCATCAGTGTCCCCTACCAGTGCCCATCATCAGTGCCTACCAGTGCCCATCATCAGTGCCCATCAGTGCCATCGATCAGTGCCCATGAGTGCCATCTATCAGTGCCATCCATCAGTGCCCATGAGTGCCATCTATCAGTGCCATCCATCAGTGCCCATCGGTGCCACCCATCAGTGCCCATCATCAGTGCCCATCAGTGCCATCGATCAGTGCCCATGAGTGCCATCTATCAGTGCCATCCATCAGTGCCCATGAGTGCCATCTATCAGTGCCATCCATCAGTGCCCATCGGTGCCACCCATCAGTGCCACCTATCAGTGCCCATCAGTGCCATCGATCAGTGCCCATGAGTGCCATCTATCAGTGCCATCCATCAGTGCCCATGAGTGCCATCTATCAGTGCCATCCATCAGTGCCCATCGGTGCCACCCATCAGTGCCACCTATCAGTGCCATCTATCAGTGCCATCTATCAGTGCCCATGAGTGCCATCTATCAGTGCCATCCATCAGTGCCCATCAGTGCCATCTATCAGTGCCATCCATCAGTGCCCATCGGTGCCACCCATCAGTGCCATCTTTGCTGTGCCCATCAGTACCGACTTATCTGTCCCAACCAGTGCAGCCTATCAGTGCCCACCAGTGCCGCCTCATCAGCGCATATCAATGAAGCAGAAAAATTACCTGTTTGCAAAATTTTATAACAAACTATTAAACATGATTTTATTTTATTTTTTAATTTTCCATCTTTTTTTGTTTGTTTAGCAAAAAAAAAAAAAAACCCAACTGATTAAATACCACCAAAAGAAATCTCTATTTGTGGGGAAAAAAATGGTAAAAATTTCATTTGGGTACAGTGTTGTATGACCGCGCAATTGTCATTCCAAGTGCGTCAGCGCTGAAAGCTGAAAATTGGTCTGGTCAGGAGGGGGGTTTAAGTGCAAAGTAATCAGGTGGTTAAGGAATTGTCCTACAAGGAATTGTCCTTCAAGGAATTGTCCTACAAGGAATTGTCCTACAAGGAATTGTCCTACAAGGAATTGTCCTACAAGGAATTGTCCTTCAAGGAATTGTCCTACAAGGAATTGTCCTACAAGGAATTGTCCTTCAAGGAATTGTCCTACAAGGAATTGTCCTTCAAGGAATTGTCCTACAAGGAATTGTCCTTCAAGGAATTGTCCTTCAAGGAATTGTCCTACAAGGAATTGTCCTTCAAGGAATTGTCCTCAGATCAGCCCCAATGCATGCACTTCAGTCCTCAGATCAGCCCCAATGCATGCACTTCAGTCCTCAGATCAGCCCCAATGCATGCATCTCAGATCAGCTCAGATCAGCCCCAATGCATACACACTGATACTAATACTCAGATCAGTCCCCATGCTTGCACTTCAGTCCTCAGATCAGTCCCCAATGCATGCACTTCAGATCAGCCCCAATGCATGCACTTCAGTCCTCAGATCAGTCCCCAATGCATGTACTACAGTCCTAAGATCAGTCCCCAATGCATGCACTTTAGTCCTCAGTTCAGTCCCCAATGCATGCACTTCAGTTCTCAGATCAGTCCCCAATGCATGCACTTCAGTCCTCAGATCAGTCCCCAATGCATGCACTTCAGTCCTCAGATCAGTCCCCAATGCATGCACTTCAGTCCTCAGATCAGTCCCAATGCATGCACTTCAGTCCTCAGATCAGTCCCCAATGCATGCACTTCAGTCCTCAGATCAGTCCCCAATACATGCACTTCAGTCCTCAGATCAGTCCCCAATACATGCACTTCAGTCCTCAGATCAGTCCCCAATGCATGCACTTCAGTCCTCAGATCAGTCCCCAATGCATGCACTTCAGTCCTCAGATCAGTCCCCAATGCATGCACTTCAGTCCTCAGATCAGTCCCCAATGCATGCACTTCAGTCCTCAGATCAGTCCCCAATGCATGCACTTCAGTCCTCAGATCAGTCCCCAATGCATGCACTTCAGTCCTCAGATCAGTCCCCAATGCATGCACTTCAGTCCTCAGATCAGTCCCCAATGCATGCACTTCAGTCCTCAGATCAGTCCCCAATGCATGCACTTCAGTCCTCAGATCAGTCCCCAATGCATGCACTTCAGTCCTCAGATCAGTCCCCAATGCATGCACTTCAGTCCTCAGATCAGTCCCCAATGCATGCACTTCAGTCCTCAGATCAGTCCCCAATGCATGCACTTCAGTCCTCAGATCAGTCCCCAATGCATGCACTTCAGTCCTCAGATCAGCCCCAATGCATGCACTTCAGTCCTCAGATCAGTCCCAATGCATGCACTTCAGTCCACAGATCAGTCCCCAATACATGCACTTCAGTCCTCAGATCAGTCCCCAATGCATGCACTTCAGTCCTCAGATCAGTCCCCAATGCATGCACTTCAGTCCTCAGATCAGTCCCCAATGCATGCACTTCAGTCCTCAGATCAGTCCCCAATGCATGCACTTCAGTCCTCAGATCAGTCCCCAATGCATGCACTTCAGTCCTCAGATCAGTCCCCAATGCATGCACTTCAGTCCTCAGATCAGTCCCCAATGCATGCACTTCAGTCCTCAGATCAGTCCCCAATGCATGCACTTCAGTCCTCAGATCAGTCCCCAATGCATGCACCTCAGATCAGCCCCAATGCACTTCAGTCCTCAGATCAGTCCCCAATACATGCACTTCAGTCCTCAGATCAGTCCCTATGCATGCACTTCAGTCCACAGATCAGTCCCCAATACATGCACTTCAGTCCACAGATCAGTCCCCAATGCATGCACTTCAGTCCTCAGATCAGTCCCCAATGCATGTACTACAGTCCTCAGATCAGTCCCCAATGCATGCACTTCAGTCCTCAGATCAGTCCCCAATGCATGCACGTCAGTCCTCAGATCAGTCCCCAATGCATGCACGTCAGTCCTCAGATCAGTCCCCAATGCATGCACTTCAGTCCTCAGATCAGTCCCCAGTGCATGCACTTCAGTCCTCAGATCAGTCCCCAGTGCATGCACCTCAGTCCTCAGATCAGTCCCCAATACATGCACTTCAGTCCTCAGATCAGTCCCCAATGCATGCACGTCAGTCCTCAGATCAGTCCCCAATGCATGCACTTCAGTCCTCAGATCAGTCCCCAATACATGCACTTCAGTCCTCAGATCAGTCCCCAATGCATGCACTTCAGTCCTCAGATCAGTCCCCAATGCATGCACTTCAGATCCTCAGATCAGCCCCAATGCATGCACTTAAGTCCTCAGATCAGCCCCATTTGTAAAAAAAATGAGAATCCTACATTGCCCTGAGATAGGCCCCCAGATTACAGCGCTAAGGAACAAAAGGTAATTTTCGTGAAAAGGCTTAGTATACTGTCAGAGCTCAATCAAATATATGAAATAAAGGGGACCTCCAGACTCTTCAGTAGGTGAACAATAGCAGTGTTCTGTCTCCAAATGCTGCTTCATACAGTACATTGACTACCTACCTATCTCTGTGAAGTACTAACACTGACTGAGGTAACATAGAAGAGACAGGACTGAACTAACTAGCCCTAAACAGGAGGGGGAAGAACGAGGGAGATACTAAATCACCTAAGTAAATAAGTGGTAGTTGCCCAAAACTGCCACCAAGCGCACCTACAGCAAACAAAGCAACTAATACAACATTCATTTTTTTACTAGTTGCTATTTCCATTGTATATTGTCAGTTGGCTATGGATTTAGTGGAAGGACGGGTATAGAATCTCCCTCCTATTTTATGGGGATGAGAAGTAGACATGGGAACCATCAAAAAATTAGTTTCGTTTAGTTTCGTATTGTATATAAAAAAATTCATAATTCATGTACGAAATACGGATTTTGTACGAATCGTTAAAAAATTTCGAATCGTTACGAATCGTTAATAATCACTCGCGGCTAATGAATTGCCGGTTCCCGTAACACAGAGAACAATTCGAATCCAACTACCAAATTTTAACTAATACGAAATAAATTATTATAGCGGATATAACGAATGATTCAAATGAATTTGAGATTCAGTATATCTAATATCGAGAACTGTCCCTGCACAAAGTGTCATTTTTGCAGGAAAAAAAGCTATTTAACCACTTTCAGCCCGGACCAATTGGCAGCCAAAGGACCAGGCCCCCTTTTTGCGATTCGGCACTGCGTCGCTTTAACTGACAATTGCGCGGCCGTGCGACATGGCTCCAAAACAAAATTGGCGTCCTTTTTTTCCCACAAATAGAGCTTTCTTTTGGTGGTATTTGATCGCCCCTGCGGTTTTTATTTTTTGCGCTATAAACAAAAATAGAGCGGCAATTTTGAAAAAAAATGCAATATTTTTTTGCTTTTTGCTATAATAAATATCCCCAAAAAATATATAAAAAATGTATTTTTCCTCAGTTTAGGCCGATACGTATTCTTCTACATATTTTTGGTAAAAAAAATCGCAATTAGCGATTATTGATTGGTTTGCGCAAAAGTTATAGCGTTTACAAAATAGGGGATAGTTTTATAGCATTTTTATTAATATTTTTTTTTTTACTAGTAATGGCGGCGATCAGCGATTTTTATTGTGACTGCGACATTATGGCGGACACATCGGCATTTTTGACACATTTTTGGGACCATTGTCATTTATACAGCAATCAGTGCTATTTAAATGCATTGATTTCTGTATAAATGACAGTTGTAGTGAAAGAGTTAACCACTAGGGGGAGGGGAGGGGTTATGGGCTGTGACGTGTGTGTCTTTTTTTACATTAGGGGGCGGGGCTGACATCTGACGTCACTGATCGGCTTTCCCGATGACCAGGAACAGCCAATCAATGACAGTCAGTGTAGGAAGCACGGGAGAGGTTTGCTTACACAAACCTCTCCCCGTTCTTCAGCTCCGTCGCCCGATCGCGGGACACCAGCGGCGATCGGGTCCGCTGGTCCCGAGGCCGGGGTCACGGAGCTCCCGACCGGGTCGCGAGCGCGCGACCTACGGGCAGGCATTTAAAGGGCCACGTACAGGTACGTGGTTTTGCCTGCCCGTGCCATTCTGTAGACTTATATCTACATGAGGCGGTCGGGAAGCGGTTAAAAGCACTCGCGGCTAATGAATTGTCGGCTCCCGTAACACAGAGAACAATCATTCATTGAAAGTCACTGATAAAAAAAAAAAGCGTGGGGGTCCCCCCAAATTCAATAACCAGGCCCTTCAGGTCTGCTATGGATATTAAGGGGAACCCCACTTCAAATTAAAAAAATAAAATGACGTGGGGTCCCCCCTAAAAATCCATACCAGACCCTTCAGGTCTGGGATGGATTTTAAGGGGAACCCCGGACAAAAAAAAAATGGCGTGGGGTCCCCCTCAAAATCCATACCAGACCTTTATCCGAGCACGCAACCTGGCAGGCCGCAGGAAAAGAGGGGGAGACGAGAGCGCGCCCCCCCCCTCCTGAACCGTACCAGGCCACATGCCCTCAACATTGGGAGGGTGCTTTGGGGGTCTGTTCTAGAGTGACAGCACTGCTTCTCCATAGACGCAGAGAGTATCGTCGCCCTAGGACATGGAATGTCTTATTGGCAGGATCGCCCGGTAAAAATAGAGAAGGAAAAAGATCGAGCAAAGAAAACTAATGCAGCCTCCACAATATTACTTAGTTCTGTGCTCATTTTTACATAATTAAAGGTATTTTTTCTTTTTTTTTTTTAAATACAAGCAGTTAAAGTACCTGAATGTGACCTGGTATCAGCCTTTTTCAGTCCCCTGTACAGCAGGGCTGAAGTGGTGAGTGGAAGAAGCAGCACAAGAAGCCAACCAGTTCAGAAGCATGCTGAATGGAGCAGAGTGACTGAAAGATGAGCTATTAACTGTGCTGCTTCTCATTCACCGTCCAGTCACAGGTTGAGGCCTCGTCCGGGATTACATTGACAGAGAAAGTGGATTGAATGATGGTGGTCATCAGAATGTGACCTGGTATCAGCCTTTTTCAGTCCCCTGTACAGCGGGGCTGAAGTGGTGAGAGGAAGAAGCAGCACAAGAAGCCAACCAGTTCAGAAGCATGCTGAATGGAGCAGAGTGACTGAAAGACGAGCTGATCACTGTGCTGCTTCTCCCTTCACTGTCCAGTCACAGGTTGGGGCCTCGTCCGGGATTACATTGACTCAGAGAAAGTGGGTTGAATGATGGTGGTCATCAGAATGATTGTGGTCTTCAGAATTTCACCAGGTATCAGCCCTTTTGCAGTCCCCTGTACAGCAGGGCTGAAGTGGTGAGGGGAAGAAGCAGCACAAGAAGCCAGCCAATTCAGAAGCATGCTGAATGGAGCAGAGTGACTGAAAGATGAACTGTTCAATATGCTGCTTTTCCTTTCACTGTTCAGTCACAGGTTGGGGGCTCATCCGGGATTACATTGACTCAGAGAAAGTGGGTTGAATGATTATGGTCATCAGACTTGAAGACATCTAGTGGCCAAATAGGTAACACCAGGGAACTCTTTGCAGCAAAAACCTATTTTATTTGAGGTTTTAAAGAGCTATTCATTTTTTTTGGCTGCTATCGTGCAAGCCGAATGATTTTTCAAAAAATCAATAGGGGAAGTTTATTTTCCCTTCCAGTTTAGCAGCTAATCAAATTCTCAATAGTTTAAGTACCTAAATGTGGTGTTCATCAGAATGATGGTGGTCTTCAGAATTTCACCTGGTATCAGCCTTTTTCAGTCCCCTGTACAGCAGGGCTGAAGTGGTGAGAGGAAGAAGCAGCACAAAAAGCCAACCAGTTCAGAAGCATGTTGAATGGAGCAGAGTGACTGAAAGATGAGCTGATCACTGTGCTGCTTCTCCTTTCACTGTCCAGTCACAGGTTGGGGCCTCGTCTGGGATTACATGGACTCAGAGAAAGTGGGTTGAATGACTGTGGTCATCAGAATGATGGTGGTCATTAGAATGTGACCCGGTATCAGCATTTTGCAGTCCCCTGCACAGCAGGGCTGAAGTGGGGAGAGGAAGAAGCAGCACTAGAAGCCAACCAGTTCAGAAGTATGCTGAATGGAGCAGAGTGACCGATAGAGGAGCTGATCACTGTGCTGCTCCTCCTTTCACCTTCCTGTCACAGGTTGGTGCCTCGTCCGGGATTACATGGCCTCTGAAAAAGTGGGCTGAATGGTGGTGGTCTTCAGAATTTCACCCGGTATCAGCCTTTTTGAGTACCCCGCACTGCAGGGCTGAAGTGGGGAGAGGAAGAAGCATCACAAGAAGCCAATCAGTTTAGAAGCATGTTGAATGGAGCAGAGTGACTGAAAGATAAACTGTTCACTGTGCTGCTTTTCCTTTCACTGTCCAGTCACAGGTTGGGGCCTCGTCCGGGATTACATGGACTCAGAAAGCGGGTTAAATGATGGTAGTCATCAGAATGATGGTGGTCATCAGAATGTGACCTGGTATCGGCCTTTTTCAGTCCCCTGCACAACAATGCTGAAGTGGGGAGAGGAAGAAGCAGCACTAGAAGCCAACCAGTTCAGAAGTATGCTGAATGGAGCAGAGTGACTGAAAGACGAGCTGATCACTGTGCTGGTTGTCCTTTCACCGTCCAGTCACAGGTTGGGGCCTCGTCCGGGATTACATGGACTCGGAGAAAGTGGGTTGAATGAAGGTGGTCTTCAGAATTTCACCTGGTATCAGCCCTTTTGCAGTCCCCTGTACAGCAGGACTGAAGTGGTAAGAGGAAGAAGCAGCACAAGAAGCCAACCAGTTCAGAAGTATGCTGAATGGAGCAGAGTGACTGAAAGATGAGCTGATCACTGTGCTGCTTCTCCTTTCACTGTCCAGTCACAGGTTGGGGCCTCGTCCGGGATTACATGGACTTCAGTTGAGGGGGTTGAATGACTGTGGTCATCAGACCTGAGGACAACTAGTGGCAGAAAAAGGTATCACCACGTAAATCTTTGCAGCAAAATCCCATTCTATTTGATCTTTTTTTGGTTGCTATCTATGCAAACCAAATGACTAAAATAGAAAATAAATAAATAGGGAAAGTTTTTTTTTTTTTTTCCCCCACCTTCGAGTTTAGCAGATAATCAAATTCTCTCCGCCAGCAGTGCCGAAATCACCTGGATAACGTTCGATCCTTTAGGGAGAGTTGATAAGATGCTCTTTTCAGATGTTCGGCATTCCAGCGGGGTGACCGCACGCCCCGTTCGCAGCGCTAATCATCATTTTTCAGTATCTTTCGGGACTTTTTTTTTTTCCATTTGGCGGTAATATAAACACCGGCTTTATGGGATGTCGGCAAAAAAGAAAAATGCTTTAAAATAGTTTCGGCCTAAATGGGCTGGAAAGGAAATTACACAACAAGCACATAACATTAGCCATGAGCCCGGCACCACTTGCCAGGATTTACGATCGGCAGTAAAGGTGATATTTCATGTAGATAGATAAATTGTTTCGATTTGATAATACGCCATCTGCGATAATAAATGGGGAGGGGGAGGGGGGAGGGGGGGGAGCATTCGCCATAAAAAACGGTACCGGCTGAATTTAACCACTTCAATACCGGGCACTAACGCCCCGTACACGCGGTCGGATATTCCGATGGAAAAAGTCCGATCGGATTATGTTGTCGGAAAATCTGATCGTGTGTGGGCTCTTGCGGGCTTTCTAGCAGGATCTCAAATTTTCCGACAACAAAATCCGATCTGACTTTTTCCGATCGTGTGTAGAGAATTCCGATGGACAAAGTGCCACGCATGCTCAGATCAAATTACGAGACCAAAGCTATTGGCTACTAGCCTCTACGTAGTTCCGCCGTACGCAACGAACGTCACCACGTTCAGAATGATCGGATTATGGGGCCCCCGGGTAATAGGAGAAGATTATGGGGCCCCCGGGTAATAGGAGAAGATTATGGGGCCCCCGGGTAATAGGAGATTATGAGGCCCCCGGGTAATAGGAGATTATGGGGCCCCCGGGTAATAGGAGAAGATTATGGGGCCCCCGGGTAATAGGAGATTATGAGGCCCCTGGGCAATAGGAGATTATGGGGCCCCTGGGCAATAGGAGATTATGGGGCCCCTGGGCAATAGGAGATTATGAGGCCCCTGGGCAATAGAAGATTATGGGGCCCCCAGGCAATAGGAGATTATGGGGCCCCTGGGCAATAGGAGATTATGGGGCCCCTGGGCAATAGGAGATTATGGGGCCCCTGGGCAATAGGAGATTATGGGGCCCCCAGGCAATAGGAGATTATGGGGCCCCCAGGCAATAGGAGATTATGGGGCCCCCAGGCAATAGGAGATTATGGGGCCCCCAGGCAATAGGAGATTATGGGGCCCCTCAATACCTGAAAAGGTATTGGAGAGGCGGGGCAGCTA
>CM053033.1:2216314-2236651 GCA_028564925.1 Lithobates sylvaticus | reverse complement strand
GCAAGCGTGTAGGGTGGGGAGCACACCTCGACTCCCAGTTAGCACAAGGTGCTTGGGGGAAGGAAGAACGGACAAGATCGTCCAACTGGAAGGAACTGAAAGCGGTGTGGTTCGCACTCCAGTCCTTCCAGAAGGAATTAAAAGGACATCATGTACAGATCAGATCAGACAACTCGTCAGTAATAGCTTACATAAGCAAGCAAGGGGAACCAGAAGCGGAGTTCTGTGGGCCCTAGCAGAAGAGATCCTGAGTTGGGGAGAGAAAAACATACTCTCCTTTTCAGCAGTACACCTAAAAGGAGACTTAAACAGAGTGGCAGACTTTCTCAGCAGGAAGAAAGTAAGAGAAGGAGAATGGGTGCTAAAACAAGAGGTATTCAACCAGATTGCCAAAAAATGGGGAATACCTCAGGTGGACTTATTTGCTTCCAGAGAAAGCAGGAAAGTCCTAGCCTTCTTCTCCCTAAAAAGGGAGGAGGGAACACTCGGGGTAGACGCATTGGCGCAGAAGTGGGCGTTCAGCAGATGTTATGCTTTTCCCCCACCAGTACTACTACCCGCAGTAATAAGGAAATTTCGTACAGAAGACACGTCATTAATCCTTATAGCACCTCACTGGCCCAGGAGACCGTGGTTCTCTATGCTCAAAGAACTAGCCATAGAGCCGCCTTGGTTTTTTCTACCAATCCAAGAGGATCTGCTAACCCAGGGCCCAGTGCACTGTCCACAGGTGGGAAAGTGGAAACTAGCCGCCTGGTATCTGAGAACAGCTATTAAGAGCCAAAGGGTTCTCAAACCGTCTGATAGACACACCTGCTGAAAAGCAGGAAGGTTGAGACACGTAACATCTACCAGAAGGTATGGAAAATGTTTTAATCGTTGGTGTACAGAGAACAACTTTAAAACACAAAGCTCAGTAGCAGTCCTAGAGTTTCTACAGAGTGGTGTAGACAAAGGACTAAGCCTCAGCACGTTAAAGAGTCAAGTGTCAGCACTGTCAGTTTACCAGGAGAGGAGTTTAGCCTCAAACCCCTGGATAATCAGACTCTTTAGATCCGTGAGCAGACAAAGGCCGCCACAAAACACAGCCTTTCCCAAGTGGGACCTGTCATTGGTGTTACAAACTCTGACAGCAGATCCCTTTGAACCATTAAAGGATTGCAGCCTGAAGATGCTGACACTTAAAGCAATCTTCTTGGTAGCAATTACTACAGCAAAAAGGGTCTGTGAGATGGAAGCCCTATCTATCAGACCCCCATTTTGCCAGATCTTTCCGGATCGTATAGTCTTCAAAATGGATCCGGGGTTTCTACCTAAAGTGGCCTCAAAATTTCACAGGGGTCAAGAAATTGTATTACCATCATTCTGTCCGAATCCTTCTCAGGAGAAGGAAGTGAAATTTCATAGTTTAGATGTCAGGAGATGCATCCTGCATTATTTAGAGGCAACAAAGTCAATCAGAAAGACGGAGTCTTTATTTATTTTATACACTGGAGCCAGGCAAGGCACAAGGCTTCAAGGAGTACAATAGCCAGATGGTTAAGGGAAGCCATAGAGCAGGCTTACAAAATAGGGGGTATGCAGATCCCAGAAGGAATCAGGGCACACTCCACAAGGGCAATGGCAGCGTCACAGGCAGAGAGAGCTGGAGCGACGCCGGAACAGATTTGTAAAGCGGCAACATGGTCCAGCTTTGCCACTTTTGTAAGACACTATAGAGTGGACTTATGGTCAGCTAAAGATCAGACCTTTGGACGTAAGGTCTTACAAGCTGTGGTCCCGCCCTAGGGGTAAGTGCTCGGTTATCCTCTCAGGTGGCTGTCCTGAAAGACGATAGGGGAAAAACGAAGTTACTTACGGTAACGTTCTTTCCGGGAGTCTTTCAGGACAGCCGGGTACCCACCCAAATGTATATCAAGTATGAGGTTTCCTTACAGGAAATGTGATATAAATTATTATATGTGTATCATATGTTTCTTGTGTCTCCCCAGCAAACTGGAGGTGCTCTTCAAAGAACTGAGGAGCAGCAGGGGAGGAGGAAATTTATAGCAAGCTGGCGCAGGTGTTTCCTACAGAGGGGAGGAGCCAAGGTCTCTCAGGTGGCTGTCCTGAAAGACTCCCGGAAAGAACGTTACCGTAAGTAACTTCGTTTTTTTTTTTTTTTAAAGTCAACAGCTACAAATACTGCAGCTTCTGGCTTTTAAAATATGGACACTTACCCCGTCCAGCGCACCCACGATATCGACACCCGAAAGCCGATCTGTTGATCGTCTCTCGGGTGCTGCCGCCGCCATTTTTGGTATGGAAATCAGGAAGTAAAGCCGATCGGCTTCACTTCCTGGTTCCCTACTGTGCATGCACGAGTCGCGCTGCTCAGTAAGGACGCTCCCTGCTGTCTCTGGGATCCATGCGTTTCCCAGCGGGGGGAGGGGGGTGACAGGAAGTCGCGTAAATACCCACAGATTCTGCGGCTCTCTACGCCCGGAAGTGGGTGCAGATTCCTGTATTATACAGGTATCTGTATAATAGTTCCACTTTAATATGAAGCTCCGCTTTAAATGTGCCTTTTTAAAATTGGTATTTCCTCTGGAGCGCTCCTAATGATCCTCCTCCTCATGAGCTTCCATTACTCCCCACTCGCATTGATCACTTGGGATGTTGACCCGCTGAGACTTTGACTTTTTGCCTTCCAGCATGGAGCCGTGTGATAACCTTCAGTCACTGATGATAAAAACCAAAACTTTGGAGGAGGAAAATGGAAAATTAAGTCAAGAGCTGAGCGAAGCTGCAGAACAGACGACGCAGTTTCTGGAGAAAATCATCTTGGTAAGAAAATGGACTAAAATGTGTGATACATTTTTTTTTTTTTTTTTTTTTTTTTTTTTTATTAAAAAATAAATAAAAAAAAAAACATTAAACCCAAAAATATAGTCCTGTGGTCTGATGAGACCAAGATAAAGGTATTTGGTGCCGGATGGTGTCAGGCGTGTGTGGGGGGGGAACCAGGTGAGGAGGACAAAGACAAGTGTGTCTTGTCTACAGTCAAGCATGGTGGGGGGGGAGTGTCATGGGGGGGGGGGAGTGTCATGGTGGGGGGGAGTGTCATGGGGGGGGGGGGAGTGTCATGGTGGGGGGGGGGAGTGTCATGGTGGGGGGGTGGGGGGGGGAGTGTCATGGTGGGGGGGTGGGTGGGGGGGGGGAGTGTCATGGTGGGGGGGGGAGTGTCATGGTGGGGGGGGGAGTGTCAGGTGGGGGGGAGTGTCATGGTCTGGGGCTGCATGAGTGCTGCCGGCACTGGGGGGGCTACAGATCATTGAGGGAACCATGAATGCCAACATGTACTGTGACATACTGAAGCAGAGCATGATCCCCCTCCCTTCAGAGACTGGGCCGCAGGGCAGTATTCCAACATGATAACCACCCCAAACACACCTCCAACACCACCACTGCCTTGCTAAAGAAGCTGAGGGTGAAGGTGATGGACTGGCCAAGCATGTCTCCAGACCTAAACCCTATTGATCATCTGTGGGACATCCTCCAATGGAAGGTGGAGGAGCGCAAGGTCTCCAACATCCACCAGCACTGTGATGTCATCATGGGGGAGGGGAAGAGGACTCCAGTGACAACCTGTGAAGCTCTGGTGACCTCCATGCCCAAGAGGGATAAGGCAGTGCTGGAAAATAATGGCGGCCACACAAAATATTGACACTTTGGGCCCAATTTGGAGATTTTCACTTAGGGGTGTCCTGACTTTTGTTGCCAGCGGTTTAGACATTAATGGCTGTGTGTTGAGTTATTTTGAGGGGACGGCAAATTTACACTGTTATACAAGCTGTACACTCACTACTTTACAGAAGAAATGTAGGGGTGTAATTTTGTGAAATATAAATACACACACACACACACACACTCACACACACACACACACACACACACCATTTAAAAGATAGTAGTGACCTTGCCACTGTGCAGAGCTGTGGGAGGGGCCCAGCAGGCTCCACCCACTACAGGCTTTGTGCAGAAAACGACTGGAGGGGGTGGAGACTAGACCAGTTGCCCTGCCCAAGGAGAGCAGAGCTGTAGGAGGGGCCTTCAGACTCCACCTACTACGGGAGGAGGGGTGGAGAGGAGACTAGTCCCCCCCCCCCCCCCCCCTGCACAAGAGAAAACCGAGCTGTAGGAGGGGCCCAGCAGCTCCACCCACTACAGGCTGCCTACAGAGAACTACAGGAGGGGGCGGAGACCAGACCAGTCACCCTGCACAAGGGGAGAGAGAAGCAGTGGGCGGTCTTTGGATGCAGAAGAGTCACTTCCTGTAATAAAGTGTCTACTCTCTCTCTGTAACCAATATATCATTTTAGTAAAATTTTTCTAAATGTTTTTTTTTTTTCTCTTTTTCTAGACTGAAATGGAAAACGAGAAATTAACCAGTATGATTAATGAGCTCCGACAACACGCAGCGTATGTGGATTTATACAAAATCTATAGAAATATGCCATGTTAGTGGAGAAGTTTTGGGTGTCGCTCATTTTACTTCCATTTTTAGGTGCAAAGTGGATCTACAGAAGATGGTGGAGACTTTAGAAGACCAGGAAATGAAGGACAACATAGAGGTCATCCGCAACCTGCAACAACTCATCACACACCTTCAGGTGAGGAGGTCACACAATGTGTCCCAGAATGCATTGCACTAGTTTTTTTTTTTTTTTTTACTCATTTCGTTTTTATATATTTTCCCCAGGATGAAGGATCGGGAATGGCGGCATCGATTGAAGCAATGATTGAGGGTACAAACTCCCCAAAATCTGAAGAGGTAAGGCCAAACCTGTGACCCAATCTCTGTAAACTTCCCCCCTGGTCTACCTGGTGCTTCCATTCAAGATGATGGGCACAGGGGCTCTTGGGGCTTCTTTACAGAAGCATGCACAGGGGTCTCCCAACTTTCTAAACAAAGTGCCAGTTTACTCTCCTTCAGAGTTTTTAGGAGGGCCGGACTGAGGCCAGTGGGAGTAGAAAAGGTCCCGACGTCAGTGGCGACAAAATTATGTTCTATTGTTTCAGTGAGGAGTTGGTGCCGGTGGGAGGAGTTGGTCCCCCCGTCGTTGGTGCCGGTGGGAGGAGTTGGTCCCCCCGTCGTTGGTGCCGGTGGGAGGAGTTGGTCCCCCCCGTCGTTGGTGCCGGTGGGAGGAGTTGGTCCCCCCCCCCGGTGGGAGGAGGAGTTGGTCCCCCCGTCGGTGGGGCCGGTGGGAGGAGTTGGTCCCCCCGTCGTTGGGGCCGGTGGGAGGAGGAGTTGGTCCCCCCGTCGTTGGGGCCGGTGGGAGGAGGAGTTGGTCCCCCCGTCGTTGGGGCCGGTGGGAGGAGGAGTTGGTCCCCCCGTCGTTGGGGCCGGTGGGAGGAGGAGTTGGTCCCCCCGTCGTTGGGGCCGGTGGGAGGAGGAGTTGGTCCCCCCGTCGTTGGGGCCGGTGGGAGGAGGAGTTGTCCCCCCCCCCCCCCGGTGGGAGGAGGAGTTGGTCCCCCCGTCGTTGGGGCCCGTGGGAGGAGGAGTTGGTCCCCCCCCCCCCCCCGCCGGTGGGAGGAGGAGTTGGTCCCCCGTCGTTGGGGCCGGTGGGAGGAGGAGTTGGTCCCCCCCCCCCCCGTTGTTTGGGGCCGGTGGGAGGAGGAGTTGGTCCCCCCGTCGTTGGGGCCGGTGGGAGGAGGAGTTGGTCCCCCCGTCGTTGGGGCCGGTGGGAGGAGGAGTTGGTCCCCCCGTCGTTGGGGCCGGTGGGAGGAGGAGTTGGTCCCCCCGTCGTTGGGGCCGGTGGGAGGAGGAGTTGGTCCCCCCGTCGTTGGGGCCGGTGGGAGGAGGAGTTGGTCCCCCCCGTCGTTGGGGCCGGTGGGAGGAGGAGTTGGTCCCCCCGTCGTTGGGGCCGGTGGGAGGAGGAGTTGGTCCCCCCGTCGTTGGGGCCGGTGGGAGGAGGAGTTGGTCCCCCCCCCCCCCCCGTCGTTGGGCCGGGTCACCCCCCCCCGGTTGGGAGGAGGAGTTGGTCCCCCCCCCCCCGTTGTTTCCCCCCCCCACACCCCGGTGGGAGGAGGAGTTGGTCCCCCCCCCCCCGTCGTTGGGGTCCCACCCCCCCCCCCCCCCCGTTGTGGGAGGAGGAGTTGGTCCCCCCCCGTTGGGGGTTTTGGAGGAGGAGTTGGTCCCCCCCCCCCCGTTGTTGTTGGGAGGAGTTGGTCCCCCCCCCCGTTGTGGGGGAGGAGTTGGTCCCCCCCCCCGTTGGGGTTGGTGGGAGGAGGAGTTGGTCCCCCCCCCGTTGTTGTTGGTGGGAGGGGGCCCCCCCCGTTGTTGGGAGGAGGAGTTGGTCCCCCCGTCGTTGGGGCCGGTGGGAGGAGGAGTTGGTCCCCCCGTCGTTGGGGCCGGTGGGAGGAGGAGTTGGTCCCCCCGTCGTTGGGGGCAGTGGGGAGGGGAATGGTGCCCCAAGGGCCGGATAAAAGCAAGGCAAAGGGCAGCAGTTTGGCAGCCACTAGTCTAGACCTATGGCGGGTGGCATCCCATCCATGGCGAGGTGGGACTTCTAGGTAGTGGGTGTGGTTATGGACACTGGAAAACGGAGGGAAGCTGGCTGGTCCTTACTAGTGGTTCCAGTTGCCAGAACCGGCTTCATAAACGCTTCACCCTTTGATTTTAAATTTCTTCTTCTATCTGATTGGGCATCGGGGGTGCTTCTGGTTCTGGCCGCGCCTACAGTATACCATTGATCCCAGGTAAGCGGAGTGCTCTGTGCTCCCCCCCCCCCCCCCCCCCCCCATGGCTGCTAATTGTAAAGGAAACCTGCCCATACTGAGCGCGGCATGCCGTCTTGCCCCCCATGTAATGGGCCACACTTTATGTTCTTTGGGTTGGATGCTCACCAATAGAAGATACAAAACAATGGATTTGATTTAAATATTTCTTCTTCTATCTGATTTAATGCTTAAAAGCTGTACTTGCTCCTGGCGGTGTCCATTTTAGTTCATATATTTTTCCTTTTTCCTGCAGAAAGATCCGGAGGGTGGAGAGAAACGCAACTCTGACGGCTTCACCACCCACCATGCCCTCCGACAGGCCCAACTCTCCAAGGAGCTGATAGAGCTGAACAAAGCATTGGTGCTGAAGGAAGCCTTGGCCAGGAAGATGGCACAGAATGACAGCCACCTGGAGCCCATCCAGAATGAGTACATGGTATTTTTCCCCATCCGTCTTTCAGGACAGCACCATAGAGAGACCCTGGCTCCTCCCCTTTCAGGAAACACCGCCTTAGATTTTGAAATTTAAGCCCCCACCGTCCTGCCAGTCCCTCAGTTATGGTGTTTCCTCCGGTGGGGAGACACCGCTATGGAGCCAAGGGCTGAATAGCCAGGGAGGCTAAAGCCGATCGTTTCCAGAGAAGGGGGGGGGGGGGAGCAGGGGTCTCTCTACCTCCCTCCATCCTATCGTGCGGTCCGTGAGGCTGGGGAAGCCGGGGACTGGACTGACCTTTTTTTCACGCACCTCCGGCTTCTTTTGGGGAAACTGTAAGCCGGAGGGTTCCGCTCTTCTCCTGTCCAGGGGGACGCCAACGGAAGCACTGGAGGCCGCCATGTTCGGCGTGGAGCTCAGTGCGCCGGGTCGGATGGCGGGTGACGTCATTTCCGACGGAGGTCAGTGCTTCCGTTCGTTCCGCGGCTTCCGGTTCCGGCCGCGGGATTTGAAAAGCGGAACGAGCGTTTTGGCTGGTGCTGCTTCATTTTCGGCCTGTAGCGACAAGCGTTCGGAAGCGAAGGCACCACCGATCCTCAGCGGGAAATGTCGGAAGTAGAGGCTTCCCGAACGGCTCCTGGAGATGCCTGCACCAGCCACTCTAAGGTAAGTGGAACCCTGGGGTGGTGTTCCCTTACTAGACAACCTGTAAGCTCCACAGGTGTGTTTGTCTCCCTTGGTGGTGGGGAAGATGGGGGGTAACTAGGACCCTGGTGGTGGTGGTCAAAGTTATAGCACCCCTGGTGGCCCTCTGTGTGTATTGCTGGTGGTTAAGGGGAGTCTGACTGCTCTCTTTTATGTTTGTCTTTTTTCAGAGCAAGTCTGCTGAGAAAACCAAATCGCCCCACAATTCAAAGAGAAAATGCCCTTCGTGCAGAGCCACAATGGGGGAATCGTGGTCCAAAGCACTCTGTAGGGAATGTATAGAGGGGCTAGTGAGGGAGCAGTCAGCGGAGCAAAATACGGAGTTAGCTGCGTCCGTCAAGGAACTAGCAAACACCGTACAATCTTTTAAAACGCTCTTCTCTAGTTTTCAGTTTCCGCAGACTCAGATTAACCCTCCACCAGCACAGCAGAGTGTTGCGCCAAGCCTAACGGATGCTCCCTCGGCGAGTGGTGAGAATCCGGGGGGCTCTAGAGAAGAGATTGAGGAGGAGCCAGATAGCGTTGCTTCTGATTCCCAAGGGGAATCCGAGGGAGAGGAGGTGGATGGCGAGTCCACGAGAACCTCTCGCTACAAGCTTTCTCTGGAGGAAGTGGAAGAGCTTTTGGGAGCTATTCACACCACTTTGGGAATCCAGGAAGAAAGGAAAAAGCTATCGCTCCATGACCAAATGTACAGGGGCTTAGGGGAACAGAAAAGGAAAGTGTTTCCGGTCCATGAAGTACTGGTCGACGCCATTAAAAAAGAATGGCAGGACCCGGAAAGGAAACCATTCTTTTCAAGAAGTTTAAAAAGGAGGTTTCCTTTTGCAGAGGAGGAAGCTCTAGTGTGGAATAAAATTCCTAAACTAGATGCGGCCTTCTCACAGGTCTCTAGGCACACCGACCTTGCCTTTGAGGATATGGGAGCCCTCCCAGATCCTATGGATAAAAGGATGGACTCTTTATTGAAAAAATCCTGGGATTCATCAATAGGCAACCTCAAACCCGCCATGGCGTCCACAGTGGTGGCACGGAACATGGAGTACTGGTTGACGCAAATTAAGGCGCACATTGAGGCAGGAACTCCTAAGGAAACAATCCTGTCTTCCTTTCCTATGCTCCTTAATGGAGTAGCTTATCTGGCTGACGCCTCAGCGGAGTCAGTAAGGATGTCAGCAAGGTCAGCAGCCTTGTCCAACTCAGCAAGGCGGGCCCTTTGGCTTAAGACGTGGCAAGGAGATAGCGCGTCAAAAGTCAAGCTCTGCGGTATTCCCCTCACAGGGGACTTGTTGTTCGGTCCTGGCTTGGAGGCCGTCTTGGATAGGACGGCCGACAGGAAAAAGGCCTTTCCTCTCAAAAAGAAATTTGCAGAAGCCAAAAGGAGGGTTCAACCCAGGAGGAAGTTTGAACCTCCTAAAAATGAGCAACAGAAAAAAGTTTGGCAGAAGGGCAAAGGGCGTGGGGGAGCTATTTTTCGCCCTCCTGAACAGCCCAAAAAGTCTAAATGACGGAACCAAGGTGGGAGGAAGACTGGGATACTTCCTCCCACAGTGGGAGTTGATCACCTCCAACCATTTTATTTTGGAGATTATAAGGAGGGGTTACAGGTTGGAGTTTTCAAAACCCCCACCTCTCAGGCTTCTGGTCACCACGCTACCAAAATGTGCAGAGAAGGCTTCAGCTCTTCTTTCCTCTCTACAGGAGTTGGAGGAACAAGAGGTGGTAACCCGAGTTCCGGTGGAAGAGACAGGCAGGGGCTTCTATTCCCACATCTTTGTGGTCCGCAAACCATCGGGAAAGTTCAGACTTATCCTGAACTTGAAGCCCCTGAACGTCTCGGTTACATACAGGAAGTTCCGAATGGACTCGATCTATTCGGTAAAAGCACTTCTTCCCCAGAATTGCTTCATGGCGTCCATAGACCTGAAGGATGCCTATCTGCACATCCCCATAGCAGAGGGGTACCAGAAGTTCCTCAGGTTGGCGGTGAAGACCCCAGAAGGGATAGTGCATCTACAATTCAGGGCTCTTCCCTTCGGGCTATCTTCTTCCCCCCGTATATTCACCAAAGTCATGGTGGAGGTTCTGGCCTTCTTGCGACTCAGAAACATCGCAATAGTCGCATATCTAGACGATCTGCTCCTATTTGCTTCTTCCCCAGAGCAGCTGTCCAGAGATCTGCAGGTAACAAGGGAAATCCTCGAAAATCTAGGATGGCTCTTGAACCTGGAAAAATCCAGCCTGACCCCATCGCAGAAAATCATCTTCCTGGGCTACAGGTTGGATTCAACAAAACAAAAAGTTTTTCTTCCGGAAGAAAAAATCCAGAAGGTGGACAGGGCGATGTTGCTCTTGCAGGGCAATCAACAGATCTCAATAAGGAAAGCCATGTCAGCCCTAGGGCTATTGACATCCTCGCTCCCAGCAGTACAGTGGGCAGGGCTGCATTTTCGCCCTTTACAACTGTTCATACTGGGAATTTGGGACCACAGTCAGAATTCCCTGGATGCTCTGATAGAGGTACCAAGTCAGGTAAAGAGGTCACTTTGGTGGTGGAGAAAAGGGGCCAATCTTTCCCAGGGTTTGGAATGGGTCCTCCCGGTATCCAAAACCATCACGACCGATGCAAGCGGCACAGGTTGGGGAGCTCATCTAGGTTCCCGGATGGTTCAGGGCACCTGGCTAAAGCAAGAGGCAAGGGAATCCTCGAACTGGAGGGAGCTGAAAGCCATAGAGTTGGCGCTCAGAGCCTTTCAGGAAGAACTCCAGGGTCAACACGTGAGAGTCAGGTCAGACAACTCCTCTGCAGTAGCATACCTCAACAGGCAGGGAGGTACCAAAAGCAGGTCTCTGTGGAGCTTGACAAGCACCATTCTCAGGTGGGCCGAGACAAATATTCTGTCCCTGTCGGCGGTACATCTAAAAGGGGATCAAAATCAGGTTGCGGATTTTCTCAGCAGGAGAAAGCTGAGAGAAGGCGACTGGATTTTGAACCAGGATGTCTTCAAGGCAATTACCCAGAGGTGGGGGATGCCTTGTATAGACCTCTTCGCTTCAAGGGAAAACAGAAAAACAGATCTGTTCTTCTCCCTGAGCAGATGGGACGGAGCACTTGGAGTGGACGCACTGGCTCAGAGCTGGGAGTTCTCCAAGTGCTATGCCTTCCCCCCTCCTGTACTAATTCCAGCAGTACTGAGGAAGCTACAGTTGGAGAGCACAACTCTCATTCTGATAGCACCTCATTGGCCCAGGAGGCCGTGGTTTTCCATCTTGAAGAGTCTGGCAGTGGAACCCCCGTGGATTCTGCCATTCCAGGAAGATCTTCTGTCCCAGGGTCCAATCTGTTGTCCTCAGGTGGAGCGGTGGAACCTGGCTGCTTGGCTACTGAGGAGGAATTGCTGAAGGGCAAAGGGTTCTCAGATCGGTTGGTGTCAACCCTACTAAGTTGCAGAAAAAAGGAGACGCAAGCTATCTACCTGAAAGTGTGGAAACGCTTTAATAGTTGGTGTGCGGATAGTTCCTTCGACACAAACAGTCCGGTAGCGGTACTGGAATTTCTGCAAGCAGGGGCAGACAAGGGGTTGGCTGTTAGCACACTGAAAGGACAAGTGTCTGCTTTAAGTGTATATTTGGAAAAACAGTTAGCTTTAGATCCCTGGATATCTAGGTTTTTTAAAGCTCTGAACAGGCAGAGGCCAGTAAGAGTATCCTCTTTTCCAGTATGGGATCTTTCTTTAGTGTTACAAGCCCTCACTGGTGAACCGTTTGAACCATTGGAGGCTTGTACGTTGAGGTCGATCACCCTCAAAACGGTGTTTTTGGTGGCGATCACCACGGCAAGAAGAGTAAGTGAACTCGAGGCCCTTTCCATTAGGGCACCTTTTTTTCAGATATTTCCGGATCGGGTGGTTTTTAGAACTGATCCGGCATTTTTACCTAAAGTGGCTTCAAGTTTTCATAGAGGCCAAGAAATAATTTTGCCTACCTTCTGTGTAAACCCTGTGAGGGAACAGGAACGCACATTTCATAAGTTGGATGTTAGGAGGTGCGTCCTCCAGTACTTGGAGAGTACAAAGGATTATAGGAAGTCTGATTCCTTTTTTGTATTGTTTTCAGGAGCTAAAAAAGGGTCTAGGGCCTCTAGACGGACGATAGCCAGATGGATTAGGTTAGCCATCAGACAGGCCTATGTAGCGGGGGGAGTGGAGCCCCCGGATGGGATTAGAGCGCATTCCACCAGGGCAGTGGCGACTTCGCAGGCTGAGTGGGCTGGTGCTTCTCCAGAGCAGATCTGTAGGGCGGCAACATGGTCCAGCTTTGATACGTTCGTAAGGCACTACAGGTTGGACCTGCTGTCAGCGAAGGACCAAGCCTTTGGGCGTAAAGTTCTGCAGGCAGTAGTCCCACCCTAAGGTAAGGTGCTCGCTTATCCTCTCTATGGTGCTGTCCTGAAAGACGGATGGGGAAAAACGGAGTTACTTACCGGTAACGTCCTTTTCCGGGAGTCTTTCAGGACAGCACAAGTTACCCACCCTAATTTGTGGACATGGAAGAAGTCATCGCATGAGACCGTCAGGTAAGAGATATAAGTTATTATGACGTGTTCTTGTGTCTCCCCAGCTGGCCGGAGGTACTCTTGAAGAACTGAGGGACTGGCAGGACGGTGGGGGCTTAAATTTCAAAATCTAAGGCGGTGTTTCCTGAAAGGGGAGGAGCCAGGGTCTCTCTATGGTGCTGTCCTGAAAGACTCCCGGAAAAGGACGTTACCGGTAAGTAACTCCGTTTTTTTTTGTCATTTAAAAAAAAAATGAAATTAAAATTGGCGACATTGTCAGCCGAGTAAACCGGAAGTGATGTCGCTTCTGTGCGTTTACATTGTATCAAAGCCATTTCCGGCTTTGTTTCGGTCTAGCCGGCGGAAGTGCCGGATCGCGTCTCCCGGTGAGATGAGAGGCCCAGAAGGGGGGGGATGGGACGTACCCTCCCGTTCGTTTTTAGGATAACATCTGAGCTGCTTTTAGCCGCATCAGTTGTTCTCCCTAAAGAGCCGCCCGATCTAAACACCGGTAACGGGGGGGGTGGCTGCAGCTCCAGTCCTCATCCCTGTATAAAACCTGAAAGCCAAGGATGCAAATGTGCGTACGGTCGGCACTAAGGGGTTATGGTATCCGCACCATCCCCCGCCCCCCCCTGCTTACCTGAGCCCTCAAGCACTTGTGTACACCTGCAGCTCTTACCCCTCACATCCAGGCTTTGCTGGGGTACTGGCAGCCATTGAGTAGGAGGCGGCAGGGCCAAGTCCCCACTGTCTTGTCAATGGATGCAGCAGCAGGGCTCGGGAGGGAGCACACATGAGTGCCCCCCCACTGGGGCGCTGACGGGGGGCCTCCGAAAAGGAAAGGTTTATAGCCACTCTGTTCCGTTGCACAGAGCAGGTAAGTATAGACGTGTGTAGGTGTATTATTATTTTTTATTTTTTTTTACAATCACTTTAACCTTTTTTTGGTGCAAAGTGCTGATGCTATTGGTGTGTTCTCTACAGAATAATATCAAAAGCCTGGAAAGTGAGGTGGGAGCATTGCAGAAGGAGAAGGAAGAACTGGTTCTGGCTCTTCACTCTGCCAAGAAGGACGTCAACCAAGCCAAGTAAGTGAGGAGCTGTAAAGTCTGTGGTGGCCTTGTGCAGCGGCTCAGTAATCGCACGGCTGGGAACGACTCTGTCAGCCGAGACCAGTATATATTATTCGATGTACTGAAATTGTAACTTTTTTTTTTTTTTTTTTTTTTTTTTTTCTTCCTGCAGGCTCAGCGAGCGTCGGAGAAAGAGATTGCAAGAGCTGGAGGGTCAGATGAACGACCTCAAGAAAAAGCTGAATGAGCAATCGAAGCTGCTGAAACTCAGAGAATCCACTGAGAAAACGGTCGGCAAACTCAACCATGAGATCCAGGTAAAGCTGCACATCCAAAGTCATTCTGTTCTTGTGTCATAAGGACTTTTGTCAGGAGTAGTTATCCTGGTTGATGGGGAGAAATCAATAGATCTCTAAGTTTTTTTTATTTTTTTTTATTTTTTTTTTGGCCTTGTACTTTTCTCTTCTACCACTAGGTGGCCGGGTACTTGGTGGATCTAGCTACGAGAAGGGCAACCCAAGGTCAGGTTATGGGTATATGGGGTATCTCAGCCAATGAGCAGGGGTTTTCTTGAATCCCTTGGCCCGCTGGCGGAGCCTATATCGATAATGGCGAACCTTGGCACTACAGATGTTTTGGAACTAAATTTCCCATGATGCTCTGCAGTGTAGATAAGCATCCTGGGAAATGTAGTTCCAAAACATCTGGGGTGCCAAGGTTCGCCATCACTGGCCTATATATTTGGGTGGAGTCAGGTGATCGGGGGTTCTGTGCCACCTGGACTGCCGTCTGGGTGGATGCGTGTCGTGTGCCCCGGGCTGCTAGGCCGGATATTGGGCCTATCCCAGGGGTATCTGGCTGTCTGAGGGCCTATCCAGAAGTAAGGGCAGCGCAGGGTTGGGATTGCGACTTGCAGTCCAACCAGAAGTGATGGTTCTGCCGGCCGGAGAACCTGTCATGGTCTGAGGTAGATGGGAAGCTGTCGCCAGTAAGGGACCAACCACCTTATTACCAGGGACCAGCGAAAACTCAAGCAAGTAGCGGAGCAGCATTCTCACTGAACGGGCACGGATCGGGGAAACTTCAGGCGGTGATTAAGTCAGGGACCCAACCAGCAGAGTGCCAAGCCAGGGATGGAGCACGGTAAGCGGGGGAGAAGCATCTGGAGTGCCAAGCTAGGTACCCAGCAGAGAAGCGGGGGTGACACTTGAGGAAGATGCCACCGCAGATATTGGAGGAGCTCAAGGGATTCAGTGGGTCCAGTGAGAGACCGGGAGCCCAGTGTGGAAGAACTACAAGAGGCAAATTGTAGTGAAGCTGAAAGAACTGTTGCGTCTGAGTTGGGAAATGTTAACCACTTCAGCCCCGGAGGGATTTACCCCACTTTAAAAAAAAAGGGCAACAATTTAAAAGAAAGCGATTTTTTTTTTTTTTTTTGCTATAATAAAAATCCTCCAAAAATATAAAACACAAACTTATATTGATTGGTTTGCGCAAAAGTTATCATGTCTAGAAAATGGGGGATAGATTTATGGTATTAGTAATAGCTGCTGACTACCGGACCTCCTCTTTATTATATTATACACGATTTATATAGCGTCAACAGTTTACGCCACACTTTACAAAGTATGGGGGGGGGGGCAACACGATTACAGTACAAGAGGGCCCTGCTTTTAGAGCTTACATTCTAAAGGGACAGTCTTTAAGTGTGTCCTAGGGAGTGATTCTAACTGGAGGGGGGGGGGCTACAACTGACATGACAGCCATAGGTGTGTGCAGCCTACTGCACTAGGGTGTGCGCCCCAAAGCTCAAACACACACTACCGATCCCTCGCGATGTTCATTCAGAAGGGGCCGGGGCCAGTAAAGTACATATTTACCAGCCCCTTCTCCCACTCATCTTGAAACATCCCCTCGGCAACAGCCAGTGGGAGGGGAGAGAAGGGAAGCCTGCGGGGGGAGGGAACCAGGGCAGTAGGGGGGGGGGGGATCTGTGCTGCACCGGGTGATTAGGGTGTTCCTGGGCACACCTGACACACCCTGTGCGCACGCCTATGACGGGGAGCAGTAGATCTGTCATGTCACTAGGCATGCCTTGTTTACATAGGAATCTCCCCGTTCTTCCGCTACGTGACACGATCGCGGCCCCCCCCCCCCCCCGGCAGATATGGAGTCTGCTGGACCCTTCGGGCACGGAGTACGTGACAGGCACGTGATTTAAAGGGGACGTACCTGTATGCCTATTTGCCCAGCCGTGCCATTGTGCCGACGTACATCGTCGTGCACTGGTTGGCATGTGCTTAAAGACTGTTGCCATAGACGGCATTCCTGCACGTGCAGAGGTGGCGCCTTGCTGGGGGGCCTTTCCCTGCACGGCTGTCCTCCTATTGAAGTCTGCCAATTGAATCTACAACTATGTAAGGGTGTCCTGTCCCTAACCCTCTTTCCCCCAAAAACATAAAATGGACTGTTAAGAGAAATAAAACCTTTTACATCCAAGAAGTGTCTGGCGCCCAATAACTTTGTCCGCCTCGCACCCACTATGCCTCACAACCCACCACATACAGAAGGATGTCGGCTGTCTCTGGCCGGGGAAGTTCTCATTAGACTGAACAGAGACCTTGCTACATCACCCATTGGTGGAAAAGGGGTCCCTGGAGCGGTGCTCTAGGTGGGAACGAGCGTTTTTCAGAATGTCAGGTTTGCCATCTTGTCTTCCACAGGCCATGAAATCGCAGCGGGTTCAGCTTATGAGGCAGATGAAGGAAGATTCCGAGAAATTCCGATCCTTCAAGCAGCAAAAAACAAAGGAAGTTATTCAACTTAAAGAGCGGGTAAGTGACACCTCCCCCACCAGTAATATCCTATACAGTACCCGATAGCTCTAATGCCCAATATATTCTTTTTATAGGACCGCAAACGTCAGTATGAACTCCTGAAGTTGGAAAGGGATTTCCAGAAACAAGCCAGCGTGCTGCGGAGGAAAACCGAAGAGGTCAGCAAAACGTTCTCTATTCCCCAGAGAGCCATTCGTGAAAGTCTATGTAGAATAAGCTGATCCCTGGCTTAGTACATGCCCGGAGTTCTACTTTATGAAAAAAAAATAAACTTTAACATGTTGGTGTTTTGGGTGTTTTTAAATATTTTATATTAAATGCTCCTTTTTTTTTTATTTTTTATTATTTTTTTAGGCAGCGACCTCTAATAAGCGTTTGAAGGAAGCTCTGCATAGGCAGAAGGAAGCCATGGACAGGCGCAAAGATTCCCAGAATAAAGGCATGGAGGGGGCAGCCACTAGAGTGAAGGTATGTCAACCCAATTGATGGCTGGTGGTCAGTCTGGGTGTTGCCACTTCTCTGGGCTCCAGTGATGAGCAGCTGCTGACGTGCCAACCTTTTACTTTACCCTGAGCAGAAGGGGTTAAAGAGGAACGTCTCTCCCAATCAATATTGTGTTTTATTTATTTTTTAATCTTCATGCTACTAGCATTAGTAAATGGGTAGCAAAGTATATCATATTTACTTTTTTTTTTATATTTTTACATCCTGGCTTTTTGCCTAGGCAAATGTACATCCCAGGAGTGTTCAGGACAGGTGGGCGGGGTTTTTTTTCAGCTAAGCCACACCCTCATTCATGCCTGAGCCTAAGACCCCTTTCACACTGGGGCGCTTTACAGGCGCTACAAAGCGCCCTGAGACAGCCGCCGCGGTGTCTCCAATGTGAAACCCCCCGGAGGGCTCTCACTGGAGCGGTGCGCTTGCAGGGCGGTCAAAGTCCTGCAAGCCGTATCTTTGGAGCGCTGTATTTACCACTCCTAAAGTGGCCCTGCCCCATTGAAAACAATGGGGCAGGGCTTTAAACCCACCGGCAAAGCGAGCGGTTTTGAGGATTAAGGTTAAAACCACCCCGCTAGCGTCAGTAAAGCGCTGCTTTACCGCCAATGCCCGCGACGCTCCAGTGTGAAAGTAGACTAAGACCCCTTTCACACTGGGGCGCTACAGCACTAAAAAATAGCGCCCTGAAAGAGCCGCTGCTGTGCCTCCAGTGTGAAAGCCCCGAGGGTTCTCGCACTGGAGCGGTGCGCTGGCAGGACGCTAAAACAAAGTCCTGCTAGCAGCGTCTTTGAAGCGGTGTCCAAAGGGGCAGTGCGGCTATACCGCTGCTGCAGTGGTTTTAACCCTTTTTCGGCCGCTAGCGGGGGTAAAAGCGCCCTGCTAGCGGCTGAATAGCGCCGCAAAGTTGACAGTAAAGCGCGGCTAAAAATAGCGACGCTTTACCGCGGACGCACTCACCACCCCTGTGTGAAAGGGGCCTAAATGAAAATAGGTTTTCGGGAGCTTTTCATGCGCGCTTTATTTTTCCGTGAAAGCGCCTCAGTGTGTAAGGTTTTCACGCTGCGTCGCTGGTAAAGCACCGCTAGTTTTAGCAGTGCTTTTTGGCCGCTAGTGGAGCGCTTTAAAACCCAGCTACCGGCCGAACAAAGGGTTAAAAGTGTCCCGGTTGCGGTGCTGCCGATGCTCTTCAGCAGGGTGCTTTGGGAGAGGGGTGTGTGCCCCGCCCCATAGTGGAAGCACTCGGACTTTCACACTGAGGAGACGTGAGAGGCGCTTTACAGGCGCTATTTTTAGTGCTGAAACACCTGAAAAGTGCCCTCAGTGTGAAAGGGGTCTGAGATCAAATGGATTCCAGGAAGTAAATGCTACATAATTTGCCCTTACTCTAGATGGCCACAGCCAGAAAAGGGGATTTTTCAACAAGATAAAGCATGGGGACATGGATGGATGGGGGAGTTTGCTTTGAATAGTAAAAGTGAATGAAATGGAGTTTTTGGTTTGTGGTCCTCCGGTGCAGTGAAGGTCCATGTGACGGATCCTGTACTCAAGGTGTCCGCCGTAAATGCTTTCTAAGTCCTGGAACATGAGTCCAATGGATCTGGTTATAGGAGCCCCCAAGAACCAGACAACACCAGTCTTGGAGTACATCAGGAATGGCTTTTATTTTGAGATGTCACACACATATATACAGCCAGATGACTAAGACCTAACCTAATTAGCATGAGCTAATTATCTAAATCAACACTGGGATCCTTCATTCAATTGCAGGTTAATTAACACACACAACAATAGGTGAAATACTCTTTAGAATCTGTGTCAAGCCAGACTACTCATTTTGCATTATACAAGACAACAGACAGGCTGGCTGGAGTTGATGGTATTAGCATCTGACATGTCCAGAGTCTGTGTCTTGGGGGGCCAGCATGGACCTGAATCCAAGTAAAACCAGCTCAGGGGTCCCCAGGCATACAGCTCACAAACGGTTCCGTTCCCCCAAATGCCAGGGCCCATAATCCCAAGGCAAGAGGCTCGCATTACGTCCCCTCCAACAGCCTCTGTCCCGGCCAGGTCTGTCACAGTCCACTTTATACTAATATTTTTTGCCTGTTTTCAAATGTTTGAGAGTTTTGCATTGGCCACTACTGGGCTCTTAATGGTTTCTCCCCCCCCCAGAACTGGCTAGCCAATGAGGTGGAGGTTCTTGTGAGCACAGAGGAAGCTCAGGGCCATCTCAATGATCTCCTTGAAGACAGAAAGATCCTGGCTGCAGATATTTCCCAGCTGAAGCAGAAGAAGGACGCAGGAGAACGCATTCCTCCAAAGATTCGGGTGAGTGAACCTTTTCCTCCTAATAAATGTACAAATCCCATCCGGGGGGGTCACTTTATTTTTTTCCTGCCCACACTTACTATGTATAAACATACCTATAAGAACCAATGGAGATACCATCCCCCAACTTATAACTATATCAACACACAGTGAAAGGTACTTTTAATACATCTCCAGAGGTAATTCACAGACACCGAATTGTTAAAGGTTGTTTTTGTTTCAAAAATTCTTTGTAAAAACTCGACCGACCTCAATATGAAAATATCAAATTGAAATAAAGGGGTCGATTTTCCTAAAACTGGAGAGTGCGAAATTCTGGTGCAGCTGTGCTGCATGGTAGCCAATCGGCTTCTTAAATTTTAACCTGGAAGCTGATTGGTTTCTATACAGAGCTGCACCAGATTTTGCCCTCTGCAGTTTTAGGAAATCTACCCCAATGTTTTTAATTTTGGATTATTTTTATGTTTGACGATCTCGTTTTTTACAAAAGATTTAAAAAAACTTTTATGATATACCGAGATGGATATATTTAACAACTTGCCTACCGGGCACCTAAACCCCCTTCCTGCCCAGGTCAATTTTCAGCTTTTAGCGCTGTCACACTTTGAATGACAATTGCGCGGTCATACTACACTGTACCCAAAGTACATACTTTATTATTTTATTTTTTTCTGTGGTGTTTAATCGCTACTGGGGGTTTTTTATTTATTTTTTGACTGTTTTCAAAATTTGTTTAACATTTTTGCAAACGGGTAATTTTTCTCCTTCATTGAGGCGACACTGATGAGCACTGTTGGGTGACACTGAGTCACTGGCAGCAATGATTGGCACTGGTGGGCACAGATGAGGCAGCAGTGGCTCTCCCTGCTTGGGATCGATGTCCCTCTGACAAAGACCAGTGATCTTTCTTTTTCTTCCTTCCTTCCTTCCTTCCTTCCTTCCTTCCTTCCTCTCCTCAAGCTGATAGCCGATTAGAGGCTCTGTTTACATCACATGTAATTGGCTGACAGCTGATTCACGTGGTAAGGGTTCGGGATTGGCCCATTACTCCGATCTGTGATAAGCGGAGTCTCTGATCAGAGCGCACCCCGCAGGGGACGCCTTCCCGGCAAATGAGGCCCGTGCTGTAGCCAGCTTTCGGAT